>JBAKBP010000271.1:138265-238053 GCA_037953745.1 Lithodes maja | reverse complement strand
CCCTTTATTTTCGGTTCTTTAAACCCCTCTTAATTTTCTATTTTCCCAACCCCTTCCATTTTTCTCATTCTCCCAGCCTGCTTCAGCATTTTTTCCATTCTCCCAATCCCCTACATATTTTTATTCTCCCAACCCCCCTCCATTTTTCTATTCTCCCAAATCCCCTACATTTTCTATTGTCCCCAACCTCCTCCATTTACTATTCTCCCCCCCCCCCCATTTTTCTATTCTCACAACCCCTCCATTTTATATTCATCCAATCCATTCCAAATTTCTATTCTCCCAACCCCCTCCATTGTCTATTCTCCCAACCCCCTCCATTATATATTTTTTGCAACCCCCCTCCCATTTTCTATTCTCCCAAACCCCCTTCCATTGTCTATTCTCCCAACCCCCTCCATTATATATGTGGTGACAACCCTCTCCATTTTCTATTCTCCCAACCCCCTCCATTTCCTATTATCCCAACCCCCCTCCACTTTCTATTGTCACAACCCCCTCCATTTTATATTCTCCCAACCCCCTCCATTGTCTATTCTCCCAACCCCCCTCCATTATATATTTTTGCAACCCTCTCCATTTTCTATTCTCCCAACCCCCTCCATTATCCTATTATCCCAACCCCCTCCACTTTCTATTGGTCCACAACCCCCTCCATTTTATATTTCTCCCAACCCCCTCCATTTTATATTCTCCCAACCCCCTCCATTATATATTTTTGCAACCCTCTCCATTTCCTATTCTCCCAACCCCCTCCATTTCCTATTTCTCCCAACCCCCTCCATTATCTATTCTCCCAACCCCCTCCATTATATATTTTTGCAACCCTCTCCATTTTCTATTTTCCCAACCCCCTCCATTTCCTATTCTCCCAACCCCCTCCATTTTCTATTGTCACAACCCCCTCCATTTTCTATTCTGCCAACCCCCTCCATTATATATTCTCCCAACCCCCCTCTATTTTCTATTATCCCAACCCCCTCCATTTCCTATTCTCCCAATCCCTTCCATTTCCTTCCGCTCCTGTTCTTCCTACTCTTTTCTACTCCGTATGTTTTCGCCTTTTTTCTATAATTATTCTTCATTTACCTCTACTTTCTGCTATTCAATTTTTATTGTATTGTTACTTCTTCCCTCTATTCCCTCCTAATTGGTCCTTACCTTCTTTCTATCCATATTTATCCTTTCCCTCCTCCACGCATTCACTTTCTCTTTTTTCTTATTTCCATTCTATTTCCCCCCTCCTACGCTATAAATATTATCACTACTATAAATACTAAATATATTTTCTTCTCAACCTCCTTTTCCTATTCCTCCGCCCTCCCTTCCTTTCCTCATTCTTCCCCTCCTCCTTTTTCCTCCTCCTCCTCCTCCTCTTCTTACTACTACTCCTACTCCTCTTGTACCTCTGCACTAAAAATTTGCATAAACTCTCTCTTAAACTTCCTCTCCTTCCTTCCTTCTTCCTTCCTCTCGTTCTCCTCCTCCTCTCTTTGCTCATCTCTCTCTCCATCTCCCTCTCCCCTCTCTCTCTCATCTCTCCTCTCTCTCTCTCTCTCTCTCTCTCTCTCTCTCTCTCTCCTCTCTCTTTCTGCCATCTGTTGCCTTTCATATAATTATTTTGTCCTCTGTCCCTTCTCTCTCATATACATACATACATACATACATACTGTACATAACTACATACATACAATGCTTGCTGTCACAATATACTACATAGGTTACATAAATACATACAAACATACATACATACAGGCAGACATACATAAATTAACTCACTATACAATCTCTTACTATTCCGAGTATATACTTATTAATTATGTATAGCTGTAAGCATATAGTAGGAGAGTCCAATTATGTATAGCTGTAAGCATATAGTAGGAGAGTCCAATTATGTATAGCTGTAAGCATATAGTAGGAGAGTCCAATTATGTATAGCTGTAAGCATATAGTAGGAGAGTCCAATTATGTATAGCTGTAAGCATATAGTAGGAGAGTCCAATTATGTATAGCTGTAAGCATATTGTAGGAGGAGTCCAATTATGTATAGCTGTAAGCATATAGTAGGAGAGTCCAATTATGTATAGCTGTAAGCATATAGTAGGAGAGTCAAATTATGTATAGGCTGTAAGCATATAGTAGGAGAGTCCAATTATGTATAGCTGTAAGCATATAGTAGGAGAGTCCACTTATGTATAGCTGTAAGCATATAGTAGGAGAGTCCAATTATGTATAGGCTGTAAGCATATAGTAGGAGAGTCCAATTATGTATAGCTGTAAGCATATAGTAGGGAGAGTCCAATTATGTATAGCTGTAAGCATATAGTAGGAGAGTCCAATTATGTATAGCTGTAAGCATATAGTAGGAGAGTCCAATTATGTATAGCTGTAAGCATATAGTAGGAGAGTCCAATTATGTATAGCTGTAAGCATATTGTAGGAGAGTCCAATTATGTATAGCTGTAAGCATATAGTAGGAGAGTCCAATTATGTATAGCTGTAAGCATATAGTAGGAGAGTCCAATTATGTATAGCTGTAAGCATATAGTAGGAGAGTCCAATTATGTATAGCTGTAAGCATATAGTAGGAGAGTCCAATTATGTATAGGCTGTAAGCATATAGTAGGAGAGTCCAATTATGTATAGCTGTAAGCATATAGTAGGAGAGTCCAATTATGTATAGCTGTAAGCATATAGTAGGAGAGTCCAATTATGTATAGCTGTAAGCATATAGTAGGAGAGTCCAATTATGTATAGCTGTAAGCATATAGTAGGAGAGTCCAATTATGTATAGCTGTAAGCATATAGTAGGAGAGTCCAATTTTGTATGGCTGTAAGCATATAGTAGGAGAGTCCAGATTATGTATAGCTGTAAGCATATAGTAGGAGAGTCCAATTATGTATGGCTGTAAGCATATAGTAGGAGAGTCCAATTATGTATAGCTGTAAGCATATAGTAGGAGAGTCCAATTATGTATAGCTGTAAGCATATAGTAGGGAGAGTCCAATTATGTATAGCTGAAAGCATATAGTAGGAGAGTCCAATTATGTATAGCTGTAAGCATATAGTAGGAGAGTCCAATTATGTATAGCTGTAAGCATATAGTAGGAGAGTCCAATTATGTATAGCTGTAAGCATATAGTAGGAGAGTCCAATTATGTATAGCTGTAAGCATATAGTAGGAGAGTCCCAATTATGTATGGCTGTAAGCATATAGTAGGAGAGTCCAATTATGTATAGCTGTAAGCATATAGTAGGAGAGTCCAATTATGTATAGCTGTAAGCATATAGTAGGGAGAGTCCAATTATGTATAGCTGTAAGCATATAGTAGGAGAGTCCAATTATGTATAGCTGTAAGCATATAGTAGGAGAGTCCAATTATGTATAGCTGTAAGCATATAGTAGGAGAGTCCAATTATGTATAGCTGTAAGGCATATAGTAGGAGAGTCCAATTATGTATAGCTGTAAGCATATAGTAGGAGGAGTCCAATTATGTATAGCTGTATAGCATATAGTAGGAGAAGTCCAATTATGTATAGCTGTAAGCATATAGTAGGAGAGTCCAATTATGTATAGCTGTAAGCATATAGTAGGAGAGTCCAATTATGTATAGCTGTAAGCATATAGTAGGAGAGTCCAATTATGTATAGCTGTAAGCATTTAGTAGGAGAGTCCAATTATGTATAGCTGTAAGCATAATATAGTAGGAGAGTCCAATTATGTATAGCTGTAAGCATATAGTAGGAGAGTCCAAATTATGTATAGCTGTAAGCATATAGTAGGAGAGTCCAATTATGTATAGCTGTATAGCTGTAAGCATATAGTAGGAGAGTCCAATTATGTATAGCTGTAAGCATATAGTAGGAAAGTCCAATTATGTATAGCTGTAAGCATATAGTAGGAGAGTCCAATTCGAAACAATTGAACTTTTAAAGCAAAGTTCTGAAGCAGACCAGACCATATGGCTGGAGTAAATAGGAAAGAAGAGCATTTGGACAGAGGAAGAACAAGCTGAGAAGTGAGAAGTACAGTAGTAGACTGAAAGTTCTCGGGCTCAACCAATTTGCTTCATTGTAGCATCTGTGCTATAATAACTTATTGTATTGTCTCTACTGCGTCCTTATGGGTGCGTCGCCATATAATTATGTTCTTGGCTATACAAGGTACCGTATAAAAATACGCCCAGTGCATAAGTTACTATCTTATCATTATATACATGGACAGATATACATTTTTTTTTTTTTTTTTTTTTTTATATTCCAACTACTCCCTCTTGGGCATAGGCTGATAGCCTTTACACTCAACCGCTGAACACGGTGAGGCCCGTGAGGTCTTGCTTCAGTCTAGGGAGTGAGACATGCGAAGCTTCACGGCTCGAAGCAACTCCATCTCTGAAACCGCCTCGCCTCTGTGCTTCACAGTCTCACCCCCAGAGACTCGGACCCTCACTCTCAGAACGCCACCTATTGAGCAATTAACTCACTTGGCATTGCCCCCCCTGTAGCATATTTTTGAAAATGGGAATATTCATACAAATGCTATTTAATCAGGGAACAATGAGGGTATCTTGTGTGGCATTTCGGTGTGCTGTGGTAATGCACTGATGCTAGGTACAGCACAAATTCCATCCCAATAATATCTCCCCATTGACATATTGGGATTCAAACCCGGGTCCATTGGATTACCAGTCCAGTGGCAAGATCACTCTGCCACACCTCCCCTATAGTAAGTATACTTATGTGATAAACAAACAATTCCCTCACTTCCTCAACCTATTAAAACCCGGGAGCTGCGGGAAGACTCTTAAGAGTTCCCCCGGCGGACTGCGGGAAGACTCTCCTGAGTAAGTAAAATTAAAAATCAACTTTTGACATCGAAATTTTTTTTTTTTTGTATTTTTTTTTTTTTTTTTTTTTTTTTTTTTTTTTTTTTTTTGGCCCCTGGGCCATGCAAAATCTCAGTCCTCTACCTCCCCTCCTTCCCCACTTTCCTCCTATCCCTCAGTTATCACCTATTTCCCTATTATTCCCTTATTCTGAGGTATATTTTCGTGCTAACATTAGCGAGTTGCAAGCAGGGTGTTGTCATCACTGATGGCAATCGAGTGCAAGAGAGAGAGAGAGAGTATCGATCGACTGTGTCGCAGTGGCCTTGGGGAAAATTGGCGGGAAGGTAGCTTGCCTCACCCATACATTATACAACTCGTGGGCTATATCTCCGATTTTGACCATCCAAACGCTGTTTTCACTCGTTTTATTGTTGTTTCAGGTTAATACCTATATAATCAACCCATAATAGGCGCATATGGATAATTATTAATGCTATTAATGGTACAATGAATATTTTAGTGACGGAAACACCTCAAATACGTCAGCACAAGGGGAGGTTTTCAATTACCCCCGTGCGCACTTCAGAGGTTAACCCTTTCAGGCTCCTAAGATGCCGCTTAGTTTTTATATACAACAATTCACCTAATATCATAATCAATTCTCCCAAATTATGTTTGTGTCAATAAGCTCGCTAAAATACAACTGCAGGGGTTGAAAAAACTAAACTAAAGGTTTTTAATTCCCCTGATGGTCACGGAGGTTTTTAAGTATCCCAGGATCCCGTACATGAAAAGGCTAACACCAGCGTTCTTCAGGGTTCTGTCCTGTCTCCAGTTCTCTTTCTAATATTCATTACTGCTCCTCTTAACCCTACCTCCAGTCCTATCCACGTATATGCTGATGACTACCGTACACTATTCAACAATTTTTTCCAAAACGACTCATCATGCAGGCACTCAAAAACTCACATTGTGAGGCCATAGCACACTTATCTTTTGATCTATCAACTATTTCTGATTGGGGCAGAGAAAATCATGTTACTTTCAATGCTTCCAAAACCCAATTTCTCAATTTATCTACCTGTCACGATCTTCACATGTCTATCATATACACTTCAACAATACATAAAGCAATCCTTCATCTTCTCTCCGTGTTCTTGGTGTTTCTTTTTCTTCTGACCTTTCTTAGAAAGATCATATTACCACTCTTGCTAAAACAGCTTCCTACAACTTAGGTGTGGTCAACCATCTTCATGAGTTCTTCACCCCAACACAGCTTCTTCCTCTGTATAGGGGCGCAGTATGCCAATGTATCGAGTATTGTTTGCATGGGTAGGGAGGTTCCACCCATACAACATTTCTTGAAAGGGTAAAGTCAAAAGCATTTTGTCTCATCAACTCACTTCCTCTTACTAATTCCCTACAATCTCTCTCTCTACACGCCACAATATTTCACATCTCTCCCTCTTCTACCGCTAATACAATAATCAGTGTTCTTCAGAGCTTCCTCAGTAGGCTCAGTGTGTACCTCCTGCCTTACGGAGAGTGAGGGGCACCCACCTTCAGCATACTCACACTCCTATTCTGTCCAACTCTAACCCAGGAGTGAACCAATTTTCCCAGTCTTTCTTCTACTCAGCAAGTAAGCTTTGGAACTCTCTCCCTCAATCTGTGTTTCCTTCATCCTATGACCTAAACTGCTTCAAGCTCCGTGTATCCAGATATTTTGACTCTAACGCACCTTGAGTTTGGCTCTCTGTCACTCTTTCAACTTTGGGGGCAGACATTTGTTACAGGCAGCTTTGCCTTTTGTCTCCATTTACATAGAAACATTAAAAGTGTATTATATTAGTATATATGATACAATGTCATAAGTACAAAACATACATAATCATTATTTAAACAAAAAACATGCGGCATATACGAAGAACGATATAACACTGTTAACCCCCCCCCCCCCCCCCCCCAGACATATTAACTTACGAAAGTTAGGGGGTGCCTGAGCGCCCGGTATTTCCCCCACAACAGTCTTTCTCACACTGAGGGACCGTTAGAAGTCGGAGGAACTTGAAGTTGCCATCAACCGACAGATTATGATCTAACTTACCTAACTTACTGAGCTCAAAATGACGCAAATGCGTCATATAACTTATTGTTGAGCTATTTCACTAAGTTCATATGACTCGATCGCGTCATATGATACTTTTGGGTGAAACTGCCATATGACGCAATCATGTCATATATATGTGACGGAGAGGGTTAACAATATTTTTCAACATTAACGTTGCCAGGATTAATAGCTCTATTGCAAAACTCCTCCAATAAGTTCATCGGCCACACACTTAACTAATTGTCGATATACCGCTTATTATTTATGTTGCGCCTTTGTTATAGCACGGTATTAGGTGAAAAAGGAAAATAACCGTAATGTTGAATAAATATAATTACGATAGCGTTATTCTGGGATTGTAACAGTTAATTGTATGGTATTTTTTACAGTGAATATAGCCGAACTAATTACTATAACAAATCTTTCGGGCTCTAGGAACTGTGGAAGGTAGTGAAAATTATGCAGAATCTGTGGTGTTCATTGATTTTTTTCCTCGACCGTACGAAAGATTAATATTATTATTATTTTGTATTATTATTATTATTATTATTATTATTATTATTATAATTATTTTATAATTATTAACCCGGGAGCTGCGGGGAGACTCATAAGAGTTCCCCCGGCGCACTGCGGGGAGACTCTTAAGAGCAGAGCTTTTGAACGCGTACCAAAACCGCGCGTTTATAGTCAGGCGGCTGAAAATTGGTGTGGATATAGTACTACATGTCAACTCTCGATACCACCCCGCCAAACGCTCGCCCCGCACTCGTGCAAGCACCACCGCGCCAGTAACCACGCACTAGTCATGGAGCCCACACGTCCCTCACGCTCGCTCCCTGATGACACAACCAGCCCTCCTTCTGGTGGTGTTAGCCGCCGTGGAAGGCAGAGGGTGGCTGCCAAAGACCCTAGCTACCAGTACGACACGCCCTACAGCTCGGAGGACGAAACACCAGCACCCAAAGCACGAAAAACACGTGCAAGCAGGGCAATGGCACAGAGGTCATTGGTCTTTCGGGACACTGCCACCACGACCCACGCCACTGCAACAACCACTACCACCACCACTACCACCACTGCCACCCCTGCCACCGGTACCAGCGACGCAGGAGGCCGCCCTAGGGCTGCAAAACCTGCGGGGGCAGGAAAAATTAAAGGCACGGGCGTAGGGAAGAGATCCCGTACGCCAGCCACAGTGCCCCTACCACCACCACCACCACCAGCCGCCGCCCCTGGCCCGGCTGCCGCTGCCGCCCCTGCTGCCCCTGCCGCCCCTGCTGCCCCTGCCGCCCCTGCCGCCCCTGCCCAAGGAACAGGGAAGGGGAAGGGGAAGGGGAAGGGGAAAGGGAGAGGGAAAGCGACTGCTGGCCCTGCTGTCCCTGGTGTCCCTGCCGGCCCTGCTGCCCCTGTTGCCCCTGCTGCCCCTGCCGCCCCTGCCGCCCCTGCCCAAGGAACAGAGAGAAGGGCGACAGGCACCACCATCATCTTGCCATCAAGGCCACGCACCACTGCTGCCCCTGCCGCCGCCCCTGCCGCCGCCCCTGCCACCACCTCTGCTGTCCCTGTCCATAAGACACCCTCACGTGCAAAAGTGACCCGGAAAACTCTGACACCATCAAAATATGCCGCCCTGCTGTTTGATGGTGATTCGCAGGACATTGGCAGCCCAGGTTTTGACGACGAAGCCCTAGCACGGGACCAAGGGTGGGGGGATTTGGGAGTGGACAGTCGGAGTGAGTCAGACGTCGGTGACGAAAATGAGGAAGGTCATCGTCTGTCTAGTGAAGAGGAGGGTGATGATGATGAAGTGCTGTATCGCGACCATGGAAGCGATATTTCAGACGATGAAGCAGACGCAGACGACATTCCGATCCCTGAGCTGCCTTCGTTCGATTGTTCTGACGGGGTCAATTTTGTACCTGACGTGCCCCAGTTCAATCCTGGGACGTCAGGAACAACTGACGACTGGCCCTGTGATGATCAAGCGAACGAAAGCGACTTCTTCCTCGCTTTTTTTGACATGGAGGTAATGACGTACATCGTTGCCCAAACAAACGCCTACTACAGGTGGGTGTTTGGCAGATTGGACGTCCTTTCTCCAAAAGCGAGAATACGAGGCTGAGTGGATACGACTGTGGAAGAATTTATGACGTTCTTTGCCTTGTTGTTCCTCATGCCTCTGATCAAGAAGCATGTGTTGCAACACTATTGGAAGCACGACCCTCTCATCGCCACCCCAACTTTCAATAAGTTCATGATTCGTGACAGATTTTTGTTGCTGCTAAGATTTATGCACTTTGCAGACAACGAAAATCCTAACAGGATTGACAGGATATGGAAAGTTCGGAATGTGTTCACCATGTTGTTGGAGAGGTATAGGAAATACTTTTACCCCTTCCTCAATTTGGTGATTGATGAGTCGCTCGTGCTCTTCAAAGGACGTCTTGTTTTCAAACAGTATATCCCCTTGAAAAGGCATAGGTTCGGAATCAAGCTCTTCGTTTTGTGTGACTGCGAAACTGGAATAGTGCTTGACATGATCGTGTACACAGGCACTGACATTGACATCCCGAAAGCCGCTGCCAATGACCCCATGGGCATGTCAGGTGCCATCGTCAGGAAAATGTTGGCACCTTACCTGGGCAAAGGCCACATCATCTACACTGACAACTGGTATACTTCTCCTGCTCTCTGCCAGTTTCTTCATGACAACCAAACGGGGTCATGTGGGACTGTCAGAAAGACAAGAAAGTTTATGCCAAAATTCACAGGTGATGTCATTCCTCTCACAGATGCCTCCTCCAGTGACACACCTTCAGAAGACGACCTGGCCCAGGAACACCGCGAGAGGCATGTGCGAAGAAGGCGACGAAAGGGGCAGAAATCCAAGCAGCTCGAGAAGTGTGGGAAAGTGATAGCCCTGAAGTGGAAGGATAAGCGAGACATCCACCTGCTTTCCACCGTCCACACAGGTGCCCAGATGGATTCTGGCAAAATCCACTACCGAACCAGGAAGACCATCTACAAGCCCGACATGGTAGTGGACTACACCAAAAACATGCGCATGGTGGACAAGTCTGACTGTCAGCTGTCAGGCGTTGAGTGTCTGAGGAAGACTGTGAAGTGGTATCACAAGCTCTTCCTCCACCTTGTTGACATAACGATGCTGAACGCCTACAACTTGTGGTTGGTAAAAAAGAATATGGCCCCAAACCAGAAACTTAAATTCCGGGAGTTCGTGTACAACGTCTCATACCAACTCCTGGAGAAGTATGGCACCACCACTCACAGACGTACGGCATGGCGTGGGGATCACGTTCCTGACCGTATCCAGCTGGGTGTCGAAAGACACTACCCCATCAACACTGAGATGCTTGGCACTCGTCACAGGCAGGCGCAGTGCACTGTCTGCAGCTCCAGTGTCAGGAAACCCCATGTCACAAAAAGAGTCACCTCAATGTGCGCAGAGTGCAAAGTTCCACTCTGCCTGGGTGACTGCTTCAGGGACTACCACACCTTCAAAAATTATTGAGTGTCGCCCTGCCCTGCCCTGCCCTGCCCTGCCCTGCCCTGCCCTGGACTCGCCCCGTGCCCTGCCCTGGACTCGCCCCCTGCCCAGCCCTGTCCTGGACTCGCCCCCTGCCCAGCCCTGTCCTGGACTCGCGCCCTACCTTACCTGACCTGACCTAATTGATCACGCTACCTCATAATGTAACATATATATTATATAATGTATAAGTTCCAAAGATGTCCCTGTGATATAGCTTTTACATTATATAATTGTATGTTTCATTATTTAGTTTATAAGTTTCAAAGATTTACATGTAATATGCCTTATTTTTTTAGTATATCAATATATATGTTTGTTATTAGCCAAAGTCATGTGTATATAATTATTTTCTTACCTCAAATGAATTGTACAAAAATAAATATGTTTCAACAAATCCTGTCATACCTACTAAGAAAATAAAAAAAAACAATAAAAAAAACAAAAAAAACACAAGGTCATGTCATTGTATTCTTACAATATGATATATTCTATGAATATTTCATATTATTTGAATACAATGGCATGATCTTGTAAACAATTTTTGTTATCAAAAATGTTCTAGACAATATAAAACCTTCCCCATAACCCCCTCCTGGATTCGATCACACAACCCTAGCACACTTTGAGTTTTCCAGTCCGCGACCTTACCAACCATGCCACAGGAGCTCATACCAAATATCACTCAAAACTTTGTGTCTACAATCGAAATGACAATATACAAAAAAAAATGAATTATCCCACCAATTTACGTTTGTAAATTGATGGGATTATCAATTATATCATGCCAAGGTTTATAAAAGTTTGTCTCTGTCAAGAATTAGTAATTATATAACTTTATTCTGTCAAAAATTGCTCAAACATTCAGCAAAATTGCCCTTCTCAGTGCGACTCCACTCATTTTCACACGGTCAAGCGGTGACCCTTGCCGCTCCCTTATGCCCCAGCTACACCAGCCACAGCAGCTCTGTCTGGGAACAAAATTTGTATAAATACAATAATGGATAAAATACTCTTCACAAATACATTTGTATTGTATAATATTGTAAATAAAAAAGAATAATAACTGTATGGGTGTCGAAAATTGCTCAACCAGCTTTCTTATGTCTCGCCTACGCGCGTATATTGGATTATACATAGTCATGACTGTCATACAAATAATTGCAGTAGGTCTCGAATATACATTTAGATTGCATATTACTTGGAAATAAATAAGTAAACGTTTCTCTGGTGGCAATCTACCCTTTCGCAAGTGTAAGGAGACACCATTCTATATTTAGCCCTTTATCGCAAAAGGCAATCTGCCTGTGTTTACTGACCACCGTCACTGGTGGTCTATAATATAGTACTTTATTTACAGTCAATGGCCTACATGTTTCTGTGGTACTTCACATGTGTCTAAAATGCAATGTCTGCTTGCATAAAAATGCAATTCTGAAGTCCATTTATACGTACGACATACGCATGTCTCAGTTTCTATCTATCTCTCTCTCTCTCTCTCCATTCCTGACTCATGTTATTGTAAAACTCTTGGTGGCAACAAACACCAGACACCTGGAAGACATAAGGTTCAAAATCCCAAGCATCCATACGCCTCGGGCACCTTCACAATTGTCACACAGCTGGTTATCTATCTAGAGATCTGCCTGCCTTCCTTCTCTTCACGACTCACTCACTCCCTCCCTGCACCCCTGCATGCCTCCCTCCCTCCCTCCCACCCACCCACCCCCAACCCACCCTTTCAGGCTTTCGTCTGCTAGAAACACATTCACAATTTGCGTAAATATCGCATCAATTGGGCTATATGCGGTATATTCCTTGTTATATGGGACGCCTACTTACGTACACGTCTTTATTATAGCATGACAGTGCTCTAAATACAAGATTTACGTGATATTTATGGCGTAACACACCCTCTCCCCCTTTCATTCCCAGCACAATCACTCACACCTTGGTTCACGCATAGAAACTCATTGATAATGTGCGTAAATATCGCATGAATTGGTCTATATGCGGTATATATTTTGATATATGGCACGTATACATACGTAGAAGTCTGTATTATAGCATGACAGTGCTCTACGTACAAGATATACGTGATATGTATGGCGTAAACCACACTCTCAGCTCATAAATTGCCGCCAAACCTCCAACACATCTTCATTCCCGCCTAAAAATTCTCTTATAATTCCCTTATATATTGCAATTTTTGGTCACAATGAGGCATATTCATTGTTATATGGGTGGCCTACACACGTATACATACTCTACATAGCCTAAAAGGGCTCAAAAATGGACATATACGTGATAATACGCGGTAACCCACCCCCTCCTCCCTCTCCTTCTATCCCCTGCGCGCGTAAATATTCAGCAGGGAAATCTCGCCGCTCGATGACAATCTAGCCGCGCGGTGCCATTCGCTCCACATTTTTCAACTACGGACCGTTCCCCCACCCCCCCCAGACATTTTTTGGGGGGTCAAATATATATGGGCCGATGCACGCAAACATTCCCTACACGATGATGTACTTTTTATCAAAATTTGCAATAGGTCCCAAAATCATCATAGGTGCGCACAGTCTTACCCTGTAGAAAACCCCCTGTGCGCCGCGGAGAGGTTAATATTATTAAAGTAGAAAAGCCCTCCGCCAATCACCGCGCTTCCTTCTATTTGCCTGCACCGTCAGCTAACTTTGACAGTTCTCGGCCACAACATGCCACACCTTCCCAGCCAACCAATCAGCGACCTCCATTATCGGAGCACGGAGCTGAACTCTCTACCTCACCTCAAAAGTCGCTCTCTTTCTCTTCCCGAGCAGTTTCCTCTGGTTATACTCGATCCAATACATCGGTGCCAGCCCTGTACTCCCGTAAGCCACTGAAAGATGTTTATAACCAGCTTCCAGGAACTTATTTTGAGGAGAAGAGAGTGGAGGTGGAGGAGGCAAGAATTCAAAGCGAGCGGGCTGCCGCGCGTGCCGCTCAGCCAATCACAGCGCGGGAGAGCAGGAGGCGGGTCTATAAAGTCTGATGCGGAGGGGTTACAGGGGTCACTCACCCCTCGGAACTCACCGGGTTAGCTTCTTGCAACCCGTTTGCTCTCTCTCGCTCGGGCACAAAGGGAAACCAGTAGCCAACCATTCCAGCTACCCTGCCCTTATCTACAGCAACAGTACAGACCACCCATGATCTCTCCTCACTTTCGCCCACTCGGAGGTTACACCTTCAGTATCCTGCCGCCTGTCGTCAAATAGCTAGTCTACACACACACAGTCAAGCAATTCAATAGGGACGACAGAAAGTGGACGGGAGTGAGGATTTCCAGAGGAGCTATTGGCCAGCTCTGAGGTGGTAAAACACAGTTCCAGTACTCACACCTGATTCCAGTACCCATAAATATATTTGTTCAAGGACCCATTTTGGGCCCGCATAAGATTAAAAAAGAAAGAGAGAAAATGTTTGACTAACCTGGTGGTTCCAATAAAAAATGATGTGTCCTAGGACGAAACTAAAGGAAAAAGAATTTAGACTAATATGTATTTATAAAATGATGATGTGTATTAATTAGTTACTTTTGTTAGCCAAGGCGTAATGCCAAGAGTTGTTATTAGATAGGATCTGATAGGAAAGATTTAAGTATAAAGTAAAGAGGGGAGGAACAGATG
Source organism: Lithodes maja (assembly GCA_037953745.1). Lineage (NCBI taxonomy): Eukaryota > Metazoa > Arthropoda > Malacostraca > Decapoda > Lithodidae > Lithodes > Lithodes maja. The sequence continues at coordinate 223,900 of JBAKBP010000271.1, read as the reverse complement.
CATTCTTCTAGACTGAGGGGCAACCAATAAGCTCAAGGGGAAACAGTTTTGTTTAGTTGCCCGATAGATCAGCTAGAGCTAGGAAAGGACACTAGTCCCCTTAAAAATCATGAACTAATTTGTTAATAAGGAAACTATATAGAAGGACACTAGTCCATACGACTCATGGGTTTCTTATGATTTAGAAAGGAAGTTATATCCATATAAATAGAAAGGGTCATTGGGGCAGTCTTGGAAAAGTGTAAAGGGATATCAGTATAACAAAGAAATCCTCAGAAGTTATGTAAAGAAATATAATCGTGAATCTGTTCCGTGTAGGCAGTTTGGAGGCACGGCTTATCTTTTGTTTGAACGTTTATTGATTAAGGTATATTGTAAACATAGCGTGTTTGTAATAGGATTACGTGAGAGTGTAATTCGAGGGTGTTATTGAGGTAAATATTGTAAACCAATGTAAATGGGAGTAACTAGGTGACAGAACCCAATATTATATTTGAGAGGGAACTTGTAATTCCGGCCGGTAAATTTGTGAGACTTTATATAAGTGTTAAGGTACTTGTGTAGTAACGACGTTGGTGTCGGATGAGTTGATAGATTATATGTACTGAAGTCTTGGTCTCGGGAATAGACACAGAAGGCCCAGTGGACGTGGTTAATTCTTAAGAATAGAGGAAGAATATCACTTGTGTTTAGATTAGGTAAATAGGGATTGATTCATTAGGCCCTGATCTCAACAGTAGACACAGCAGGGCTCAGATTAAATTATTTAGGATTCGTAACTAATAACGTGTTTGTTGGATCGAAGTCGACTTGAGTCAATACCTGAATAGCGGGCATTCAGCTAGGGAGTAACGGGAACTCTAGGGGTCCAAAGTACAACCTATCATGAATCGACGTAATATTCAATCTGTGTCTTGAACTCTTCTCGGCCCGAACAAAGGACCCGTTATTAGAGTAGTTAGGAAGCTTGTTAAATAAAGTATACAAACTTCTAAATGACTGTCGATTAATCCCCCACAATAGTAGTATCGTATTAGAAACTAAAATAAATACTACAATTATAATTATAATAAATACTACAATTATAATTATTCTGAACATTATTATTATGCTCATAATGAAGATGATGCAGATTAATATTATTATGATGAAAATGAAGCTCCTGCTTACTGAACTAATCAATAGCGCCTAGAAATAGCCGGGAAATTATAATAAAGAACAGATAAACTAGGTTATTCTAAAAGTGCATGTCTGTTATTAATCTAGTCTGTTTTGACCTCTCTCCCTGTCACCCTTTCCAGACAAAAAACTATTTGCAATTTTCCCATGCAGTCTAAATCATCTTTCTCTCGCGCTCTTTCTCTCTCTCTCTCTCTCTCTCTCTCTCTCTCTCTCTCTCTCTCTCTCTCATCGAAAAATATGCGGAACTGAAAAAGTTAGCCCACGAATTGTTGACTATAATGATGGTAAATTTATTTCTATATAGGATATAATTATATAAAACTGTCTATTTATTCAACATATTGCATATGAAGAGTATCATATGATTTATACAGATACCAGCATACGTGCGTGCATGCATTTGCCCAAGTTTTGTCTGTCTGTAAATTATTTTTAAGAATATGTGCAAGCACATTGGAGGAATTGGCTGACTGATCATGCCGTTGGACTTGTAACTTGAATGACTCAGGTTCTATTCCCTGTACCCGGTAAATCTGGTGATAATATTATTCGAAGTCAGTTCTTGCTGGGGTAGACCGAAGGAGAGGTGGAAGGATGGAGTGAGGAAGTATATGAACGAAGGCGGTGCTGGTTGGGGGGGAGGGGCGTCGACTAACTGGGGACAGAGGTGCATGGAGGCTGTTCGTTCGTGTCCACCCCTTCGGGGATCACGGCGTCAGGCAATAGATAGATAGATAGATAGTTCTTGCTGTACAATCTTGCTGCACAAATACTTTAAATGTCAGACCGTGAACAATTATTCAGGGACTCCAGGCATGTGACTAAAAAGAAAGTTTCAAAATATTACTGCAGACAAATATTTCCACTCTGTGGAAACACCACTTCTCATCTGCCAACCCTGATCTTCTCCTTCTCACCGAAACTCAGTTGTCTGGGACTACTGACAGCAAACACCTCTCTGTATTCTCCTACTATCTCTATCCTCAGTTTCAAGCCAAAGATGGATGTTGTGTATGTGTATATGTACGCAATATCTTGCTTTCTCTCGTGTTCCCAACTTTGATTCTTCTGAATTATCAACTCACTGGCTAAAACTTGCTTGTCACTCTCAAACTAGATATTTCTGCGCTGTTTAACTATCCCCTAATTCTACTGATTTTCCAAAATATTTTGACCATCTAACTTCTATAGTGGAACACATTCTATCCATCTCTCCTTTCGCAGAAATCTCCATCCTAGGAGATTTCAACGTTCACCACCGCCAATGGCTCTCCTCTCTTTCCACTGACCAACTAGTGAACAAGCCTACATCTTTTCTACTCTAATTGACCTACAGCAGTTAGTCCATGAACCCACCCGTATCGCTTCAGAGATCGGCCCAATATTCTTGACTTATTAATCTAACCTTTAACCCTTCTGCTTATACTGTAAATCTTTTCTCTCCTTTGGGCTCCTCTGACCATTCACCTGTTCTATCTCTCCGGTACAACCACCTGATCCTCCCAGCCAGCGGCGCTTGTTGCACTTTGGAGCTGCCACCTGGGAGTCTCTTTGCCAGTACTTCTTTGATTTCCCATGGAATGACTTCTGCTTCCATGGCCGGGGACCCTCGAAGAGTGCTGAACGCAATACCGAGGTAATTCTCTCGGGCATGGAAGCATATATTCCATTTTCTTTCTCTTAGTCTAATGCACAAAAATCTTGGTTTATTCACGCTTTTTCTACTGCTGTCCGCAATAAGGAGGAAGCGTTCAAACTGAAAATCTCATACTTCCTATGTTTCTGCCCGGAATCAAGCAAAATCTGTTCTTCGACTCGACAAACACTCTTTCATAAATAATAAATGCACTGAAGTATCCAACTCTAGCTCTTCCCAAGCCTTCTGGCATCTAGCTAAAAACCTCTTCAACAATTTTCCTTCTCCGTCTTTCCCTCCTCTTTTCCACTCTGATGGCACCACTGTCGCTTCTTCCTCTGACAAAGATGAGCTCTTCACTAACACTTTTGCTAAAAAACTCCATTTTCAATGATTCCGGTGCTATTCCTGCCTCTCCAACCCCCCTCTCTCCTACTTATGCCTAACATCATAATCTCTTCCAAGGATGTACTTTCCACCCTCTCTGGGCTTAATACTAAGAAGGCGTACGGACTGGACGGTATTCCTCCTGTTGTACTAAAAAACTGTGCTTCCATGATGACTCCCTGCCTAGGCAAACTCTTTCGTCTCTGTCTCTCATACTAACGTCTTCCCTTCTTGCTGGAAGTTCGTTCGCATTCAACCTGTCCCAAAGAAGGGTGAACGCTCTCAACCCTCCAACTATCGTCCAATTGCTCTCATTTCTTGTATCTCTGAAGTTTTTGAAACTATTCTTACTTCAAAATTTCTTAAGCATATATCTTCCCATAACCTACTCTCAGACCGCCAGTATGGCTTCCTTAAGGGCCGCTCTACTGGTTATCTTTCTTATCTTACTAACTCTTGGTCATCCGCCATTCGGAAATTCGGTGAGACTTTTTCTGTTGCGCTAGACATATTGAAGGCCTTCGATAGAGTCTGGCACAAATCCTTTATAAACCAAACTACCCTCCTTCGATTTCTATCCTTCCATCTGTGCCTTTGACTCTAATTTCCTTTCTAGCCGTTCAGTTGTTGCGGTTGTGGATGACCACTGTTCACTTCCTCAACCTATCAACTCCGGTGTTCCTCAGGGTTCGATCCTATCTCCAATTATCTTCCTATTATTCATTAACGACCTTCTCAACTGCACCTCCAGCCCTATTCACTCTTATGCTGACAACTCTATATTGCACTACTCAACTAGCCTTCCACAACATCATTCACAGCAGGAACTCCAAAACTCTCGTAAGGACGCCATAAAGCACCTATCTTCTGATCTCTCAACTGTCTTTAATTGGGGCTGAGAAAACCTTGTTACTTTTAATGCTTCCAAAACTCAGTTTGTCCATCTGTCTACTCATCACCCCCTTCCAGAAAACTATGACTTACTCTTCAAAAACATACAAACTAACCCTTCATCTTCTCTTAATATTCTCTGTGTTTCTATTTCTTCTTATCTCTCTTGGAAAGATCATATCACCAGCTTCCCAGAAGCTGGGTGTGCTCAACAGCCCCTGCGCAGCTTCTTGCTCTTTACATGGCCACAGAGCGCTCATGTACCGAGTATTGTTCACACGTGTGGGGAGGATCCTCTAACACAGCACTAGACAAAGTAGAAAGGAAAGCCTTCCGTCTCATTAACTCATGTCCACTCACCAATTCTCTGCAGTCTCTCTCTCTCTTCGCCGCAATGTTACATCTCTCTCACTATTCTACCGCTATTACAATAACCAGTGTTCCTCAGAGTTCTCTCAGTGTATACCACCCCCTCTTCGTAGAGCACTCTACACGTAGCACCCGCCTTGCAACACAATCCCACCCTTACTCTGTGCAACTCTCCAACCAAGGAGTGAAACGTTATTCTCAATTATTTTTCTATTCAACAGCTGAGCTCCGGAACTCTCCCAGAATCAGTTTTCTCTCTTCCTATGACTTACATTGCTTCAAACTCTGTGTGTCCAGGCAATTTGGCTCGAACGTCCCTTAATTTCGGCCCTGTCACTCTTTCAATACTGGGGGAGGCACTCGCTACAGGCAGTTCTGCCTTGTGGCTCCTTCACTCACATAGAAAACAAAAAATAATAAAGGAAAAGGAAATCAATGAAATGATGAAATCTCTCTCCCAACCCTCCAGAGAGAGAGAGAGAGAGAGAGAGAGAGAGAGAGAGAGAGAGAGAGAGAGAGAGAGAGGGGGGGGGGGAGAAAGTAGTCTAGTCGGTGTTATGATCCCCACAGCACAAAATCATTACCAGCCTGAAAAATATCTCATTAGTTTTGGTTTTATAAATTTTGGCTTGTGCGGGAAGAGAGTAGTGAGCAGGGGTGGAGGAGGAGGGAAGGGGAGGGGGTGGAGGTTGAGGGGAGGAAAGACGGAGAGAGTCAATGAAGGACCGAGAGTGGGGGGGGGGGGGGGGGGGGGGGGGAAGAATTGGAGAGAGTGTGAGAGAGTTAATAATGCTGTGAATTCCAAATGCACGTATGAACGTTCATCAATTCTTATGAATTTTGCAAAGTTGTTTAGCAAATCATGTGTATAGGTTAAGTGAGTGTATATATACATATAATTTTAAATTATCTATTTTTTCTATGTGGATGAGGGAGACAAAAGGCAAAACTGCCTGTGACGAGTGCCTTCCCCAGAGTAGAAAAAGTGACAGGGCAAAAATCAAGTAATGTTCGAGCCAAAATGTCTGGACACACGGAGTTTGAAGCAATTTAAGTCATAGCATGAGGGAAACATGGATTCATGGAGAGAGTTCCAGGGCTCCGCTGTTGAATGGAAGAAAGATTGGGAGTATCATTTCACTCTTGAGTTGGAGAGTTGTAGAGAGTAGGGGTGGGATTGTGTTGCAAGACGGGTGCTACGTACCCTACGTAAAGGAGGTGGTATACACTCAGAGAGTTCTGAGGAACACTGATTTAGGGAATTAACAATTAGAAAATAAGCTCTTATGAAGATTAGATTAAACTATCTATCTAGCAATCTACATTTGTCATACTCCTTGCTTACCGAGGGGATTGCCACAGATCAATTGCCTCCATACTCCGTTCCTTCACACATATTCTTTCAATTCTCTTGCTTGTTATTTTGCACGAGGGAGGGTCGGTCCCTCAACCACCCATTAAATATGCGAGTGAATAATGATGTATGCCTATACAAGTATCACAAAGCTAAACATCAATACATTTGTTTTTGTTGGTCAATTATTTTAAGGAAGGGGTTTTATAGTACTCAGCTGGATAAGTCAAACAAAGATAAACATATACATAAAACTAGTGTATTTAACCCATTCAGTACTGGTAATATCCTTTGCATTATAATATGGCAAATATTAGGCGATTTACTTCAGCTTATAAAGGGCCTCCAGCAATCAACAGGCTTCGAACTATCTCAATTAACCCTTGTTACTACCACAGACCCTTCTTAAGCTGCACAAAACCGTCTAAATATAGCTAGAATTGAATACAAAAGACGTCTCTGGTACAGAGGGGGTTAAATCTAAGAATAAAAGGCTATTCGAAATACAAGTCACAATACACTGCAACAACATACAATAATACAACAACAAGTTATATCATAATCAGGGCCTATTGTGACCACAGCCAATGATAACACTTTACTAAATACAGTCTCTTGCTCTACCTGCCCTAAACGTGGCCGTGATCACTTTAATAGATGAGAATAGCCAAAGTTAATCTGGGATGTTTGGATTCCGGAAAACCACAATATGTTAATATTGTAAACTATTGTCTTGCCTGGGTCCTTGTGAACAGCAGACACAAACCTTAACACTTTGATCTTGCAACAGTTAATCTCCGACTGCACTGAGCTAATTACTTCTAAGTTCGCTATCTAGCTATTTCACTACTTCAGGAACAGCAAACTATTTAACTAACTAATTAATTTGTCTATACAATTGGTTTAGACTCTATGCTAAAATAGAGTTAAACGAATCAAGTTACAGGATACAACTTATCTGGGTTCAGGGATCAGCAGATAGTTCTCAATAGATGCCCTAATAACACTTATATTAGTGTTCTATCAATCGTCTAACGATTCTATCAGCCGTTCTCATAAAAGATAGTTCAAGGGTGGTGAGGCGCCCGTCCAGGATCAGGAAGTCATCGGCAGGCTCGTTACTTCGTGCAGGGCACCTTCCGGAGGGGGCAGCAGCAGGGTCTGTCGGCTCATCGTCAGCCGGGCCACATATACGGACATCGGCAGCAGGGCCAAACACAGCAGGACCTCTCATGATGTTTGTAGCAGAACTACACAGCGGCATCAGTAATACCGAAGGGAAACTCGGAAAGCTGTCCCAGTTTTGGTCCCTAGCAGCTTTGGAATCTCCACCTCCCAATGCAAGGTTAATTCTTCAAAATAAGGGTCAGGGCCACACAGGTGATGATTACCTATCAGGGCTTGGAGCTCTGGCACCCCTGCGCACTTGGGTGAAGGGGGTAAACTCACCAGTGGCTACCGGAGGCACGAGGTTTGTCTGTCAATTGTCTCTTCCAAATCTGTTAAATAATCCTTTTTAGAATAACCTCTGTTTGTGCTCTCATCCACTAAAGTAAGTTCACCACTGCACACCTCGAATGATGCAGAAGGAGGGAGGGTTGCTACTGGTGCTGCAGAGGAAGGGAAGTCGAGCCCAAGGGGCACTGTGACTGTCTGACTTTGGGTGGGTTCTGGGGTCGTCTTATCTTATCCCCCTTTGGCGGCTTATCTTATCCCCCTTTGGCGGATCGAGTGGTTCAAAGATTTTCTGGTTGGCATCTTGATCCACATGATGGTAATCCAGAGGAGGGCTGGGCAATCATCTTGGCCAAAGGGAGACTCAGGAATCTTCGCCAGCATATTTTGGACCATCTTAGCTCGACCAACGGAATGCCGGGGGAAATGGTTAAGCTCCGCCCTCTTCCTGGCGACTCAAAGTGATGCAGGGGAACCATGGTCATCACTATCTACAAAGGAGGTATATGAGTCTGGGGACTGGGGAAGGTGACTGTGAGGTGTTTGAGGATCTTTAGGTACATAAGATCAAGAAACATGTGCCTCACTGATCCCTTACAAGGCTGTTTGGAAGGCTTGGGGAATTGTCTAACAGGTTTTAAGCTTTATCAGTACACTTAAGTCATTCATTTTATTCTCCCTAAAATTATATTATAAGAACATAAGAACATAATGTGACGCCCAGTGCGTGGCAACGCAACCTGATTGTACTCCTTGGTACTCCACTGTGCCGTGTGCCGGTGCGGTGCCGTGTGCCGGTGCCGTGTGCCGTGTTGGCTGCTTATATTGAGTGTGACAACGTATAACTGTGTTCTTTGTATCTCTGCAAAGGTCTCGTCATTTGCTAACCAGTGGTGGGTTTTGTTTTAAGCCATGTCGAGACCTTCCATTTAATATGTAGTATCAATAGAGAAGTTGATAGATGAGATGATAGGAATTCAGAGAGAGAGAGTGAGTTAGACTTCAGAGCGAGAGGGTAGCAATGGTTGCCAGACGTATGGACCGGTTGGCAGCCCTGCGCTTATAGCTAGGTGCGACAGGGTTGGTAGTACATTGCCGCCTGCATATGCTGCCTGGCTGCCCATGTTGTCGTACTGCACATTGCATGGAGGCTCGCTGTGTGTTCCATGATCAGGTTGCCTAGAACCTTTGAGATTCTAACATCCCTTGCCCTCTCTCCCAATTTCTCACGGTTGCACTCTTTCTCTCTGACGACATTACTCTCATTTCATTCTTCTCTCTATTTAAATGCATAACCTTCCCTTGAGGTCCTAAAGGAGTTTCAGCACTCACCTCTCGTATTACTCTTAGGACAAGCATATATTTACATGTATTAGATTTAAGGGGTTAATGTGAACAGCGATCTTCTTGATGAGGATAGTTGGTGAACGTTCTACATGTTCACGAGTTATATGCCCAGCTCATCATCCAATTTGTGACTAGACTAGTGCCATGTGTAAGAGCCCGACCATGCCCAGGAGTTGTCTGTAGAGGGGCGAGGACTTAGCCTTGATTTGCCTACCGAGCCAGGAGCGACTGTAGTACCAGAGACTACAGCTCGCTCGTAGTGCCGGTATAGTAGAGTAACGTAATTCATCTGTCCTTGTGTTCTCTGCAGTCTTTTCCTGGGTTCTCGCTTTCGGTGCTGGGACTCGTTGTTCCTGTGACTTGGCCTGCTAGCTAGAACACATGGGGATGATGAGTGGGTGATATCTTTATTTTACTATGCATTGCAGCTCTCTTTAAGTTTATGTATATAACACTTTACAATACACATTACTCACACACAAGACAACACTATTAATACTTTCATGTATCAATTAACTGCACTGTCGTTTTGCTGCTGTGTCCGGAGTTCCGTTGCGTAGGGCGCATACGGACTCAGAGGGGAGACAGAGTGAGAGAAGCGAAGTAGCCTATGCGGTAGTAGGCTACCGGCGCAGTACTGTTGCCTGCAACCTTTTAGTTATTCCAAGTATAGATTCATTATTACAATAAGTGACTACTATTTATGTTCCTTCCATGTGTATTATTAGGTATCTACTGGATCATGAACATCTTGTATGCTACATGCTAGTGCATGTTAGTAGGGGACAGTTATTCTAGTGCACGCGCTTTCAAGTAGGCGTGTACATTTGTCATTTAGCATTTCACTGTCATACCTTTAGCCTGCTTCTATTCTACATTATTAGAGGCTTAATATTAACGTAGTTTCTTGAGTATTGCATTTCTTTAGTAATAACGTAACCTATAAATGTCTGAGGGAGTTTAGCCTCATAGCCTACCCCTGTTGTACACTTTCGCCGAGTTAAGGTACCTCGTTACCATAGACGATAACTCTGTAGGGCGTTGGTGCTTTTGTTGTCTGGAGCATATAGTATTTGGGACTGGAATCGAGCGTGTCGTTGTCACATAAGCCATTTCTGTCCTACGATCAAGAATCCCGAATATGTATTGCCGATCCAGCCGTAACAAAATGGCGACCTTGCACAAGATTCAGTAGTATCCTATCACATGTTTTTTGGAGAACTATTCTATGCTACCTAGTAGAGCTGGCTAGAATTTTCTTGCATATTGGAGGAATTTTTATTGTGTCATTATTGTATTGGTGGACTTGCAGATTGTTTCGTTGGGGGTGTCTAGAGTAGAGTCATTCAAGCATCTTTAACATTTTGTGAGTCGAGACTGCAATTGGTAATAAGCACTTCTTTTTTTTTATGAACAGCAATTGTATAACCAGCACTATGTCTAATGACTCATCATTTACGGGGGAGGATAACACGGTACAGCCTAGTAACCAGCAAGTACAACAGATGTTTAGGGAGGGGAGTGTTATAAGTGGAGAGAGGGATGCCCGGGCATTTTTGCAGACACCTTTGACCGAACAGCGCCTGCAGGCTATTGATTGTTACGGTCTTCGCTGTTTAGCCACGGTTTTGGGGCGGGACTGTCCTGACAGTTGGCCCAAGAAGAATTTGGTGGCATGTTTGTTGGGTGATGGCGATGGGGCGGTGGGTGGAGTGGGGTCTTGGGGGGTTCCCTCCAAGCCTCCATTCCACTCTACCCCTGAGCTGGGCCCTCAGCCAGCGAGTCTTAGCACGATGCAGCAGGAGGGTTCTCAATGGCAAGCTGGCTTACCCGTAAACACGTCTCGGTGTGGATCCCCCATTTTGTGCTCTCCCCCCCCAGGCCTGTCTCCTGAGATGTTATTTCAGCTAGAACTAGCTAAGTTTAAGCTGCAGGAGACTCAGATACAACAGGCTAGTATAGAACGCATAGAGGTTGCTAGAATCCAAGCCAATCAGGATGCAACCAGGTACCAGGCTGAAATGGATGTCGAGAAGTCTAGAGTAGAGACCACGGGGCGTCATCTCGGTGGTGGGCACCGGGTTACAGACTCACTTTCGCATTTAATTAAGTTAGTACCCGCATTTGATGAGACAGCAGTGACTGAGTTTTTTGCTCGTTTCGAAAAGAAGTGTCGTGAGTATGACTGGCCGGAGGTTAAATGGGCAGCATTAGTTTCATCACGTCTAGTGGGTAAGGGGTTGAAAGCCTACGATGCACTGTCACTGGACGAGAGTGTAGTGTATGGACTGGTGAAGGAGGCTGTGCTCCGGGCCTACGAACTGCAACCCGAAACTTATAGATTGAAGTTCCGTGGCGTGAATAAGAAGAGCGACGTCAGTTTTATGGAGCACGCACGGGACTTAACAGATGCAGGTAATAACTGGTTTCGGTCCGAGCACGCAGAGTCGGCTGAGGAAATTAAGCAACTTTTCTATCTGGAACAGTTTTACAAATGTACTGGAACCGATCTAACGCTGAACATTAAGGAAAAATGTCCCAAGACAGTAGAGGAGGCTGCCAAGATGGCAGACTTCAGATTATCATTGATTCGTGGTTGCGGTGCCGCTCAGAGGGCTGAGTCAGGGCAGAAGGGGCGCTATACCCCACCCACCAGAGTTTTCGATAATAACAAATCCTATGACACACATAACCACACTAAATGCATTGCACCTCATAACACCTACAAACACAAGCCTCTCCCGTTTACTAAAGGTCAGGCCCCTTCTTCGCCCGCACAAGGGAAGAAGCCCATTGGGGATGTGAAATGTTACAAATGTCAGAAGCTAGGCCATTATTCACGTGAGTGCCCTAGTAACACTCCCGCTAAGCCGGTGTCATTGGTTCACAGTATCGGTGTGTCTCTGAAGGCTGCAGCAACTGCCCGGGGTAGGTTGTCAGCAGCTGAGGCACACGCGGTAAAGAAGCGTACGGAAGGCTCGACACCTGTCCGGGACACTTTCTGTAGCCATCGGGGACACGGGTTTGTGAGCTGGGGGAGTGAACTACGGAGGGTTGACTTGCTGAGGGATACGGGGGCTTCGCAAACTTTGTTGAGGAACTTCACAGGGAAACCGATAAATGCGGCCAGAGTTGTTGTGGTGCAGGGTATAAATGCTACGAGGTCATACCCACTTGTGAGGTTGGAGTTGAGAGTGGGAGAGGTGTGCAGGGAGCTGGATGTAGGGATCGTTGAGTGTTTGCCAGTTGAGGGCGTCGACCTTCTTCTCGGCAACGACTTTGCGGTGCCCACTTCCGGGACTCCACCCTTAGTCGTTGCCGAGAGGGCGGCCGACGTGGATGGTGAGAATCGGGAATGGGTTGGGAGGTGCCAACAGGATGAGATGGCCTGTGTGGTAACCCGATCTCGCTCTGCGGCTCCTGCACAGCCTAGCACTCAACCTCGGGGACAGTGGAGGAAGGATCAGGAGAAGGTTGCTAAGGGCAGGAAAAGGGACATTGATTCTGCTGCACTTCTCGGTGATTCGGTACTTGGACCTATAATAAACACGGGAGTTGACTCTGGCCCAGATATGGTGTGTAACAAGGCAGAGTTGGGTAAGACTTCGCGTGAGGCAAGAGCTGTAGCGAGAGCCACTAAGGCAGTAGAGCCTACTAGCCGGGGTAATGTCTTATTACAAAACCATCTTGATGCATTGACGCCCAGGGACATTAGTGAGCAGCAGCTGCAAGACGCTAGCCTGGCTCGTTATAGCAATGGTGCCATAGAGTTGGAGGAAGATGGGGATGCGAAGCCGGGAGATTTCTTTAGGCTCAACAGGATATTGTACCGCAGATTTCTAGACCCCAAATCGAAGTGGGAGGGCGGTGCGAGGGTAGTAGACCAGGTGGTTGTTCCAAATAAGTATAGAGAGTCCTTATTGTGTCTGGCGCATGATGTGCCGGTGGCGGGTCATTTGGGGGTAACAAAAACATTGGCGGCATTGGGCAGGTTTTTCTGGTGGCCTGGGGTCAAGGCTGATGTCTGTGCATGGGTGGCTGGGTGTGCGACCTGCCAGACAACGGGGAAGCCTAACCAGACAATCCCGAAGGCACCTTTGTTTCCCATACCTGTCACCGGGCCTCCGTTCAGCAAAGTTGTAGTAGATTTGGTTGGCCCTTTCCCGCCTACTAGTAGTGGCAATAAATTCCTGTTGACAATCATGGATGTGGCTACGAGATACCCGGACGCATACCCCATGAGAAACGGCTCGGCAAAGGCAGTTGTTAAAAACTTATTATTGTTCTGTTCCTGTTATGGATTTCCACGTGAGGTGCAGTCAGACCAGGGGAGCAATTTTACATCCAAATTGTTCAAGCAAACCCTTCAGTTGCACGGTATATGTTCTGTAGTGTCGTCAGCCTACCATCCCGAGAGTCAGGGAGTCTTGGAGCGGTGGCACTCGACCCTGAAGAGTATGCTACGCTGTTACTGTGCAGAACATGACACTGATTGGGATTTGGGTCTGCCGTATGTTCTGTTCGCTGCACGTGAAGTCCCAGGAGAGAGCCTGGGGTTCAGTCCAAATCAACTAGTCTTTGGCCATAATGTGAGAGGACCTTTAAGTATGGTGAAAGAGATCTGGGAGGGCGAAGAGAAGCCGGGGTCTGTACTTAAATATATCCTTGAGAGCCGGGAGAGACTTATAGGTTGCATGGCAGCGGCAGGTAATAACTTGGTTAATGCACAGGCGGTCATGAAGCACCAGTATGACGCCAAGGTGAAGCTTCGGGAGTTTTCGGTGGGTCAGGAGGTAATGTTGCTTTTACCTTTGCCTGGACACCCCCTTTCTGCCAAGTTCATTGGGCCGTATGTGGTGGCTAAGAAACTGTCCGACCTTGATTATCTCGTTGCAACACCTGACCGTAGAAAAAAACATCAGTTATGTCATGTTAACCTCATGAAAGAGTATGTGAGACGCCCCTCAGAGCCTCTCACTGTCCCTGTGCTGGCCTGCAGCGGCCAGGGTGGAGAAGGAGGTGGGGACAGTCATGCTGCTGAGGAGGATAGCTGGGACTGTGTCATTTCCGCGGAACAGTGGGCGGGGAATACTGAACAAGAGGCTAGGCAAGCTGTAAGTCACCTGCCTGAGCACCAGGGTGCTGCTGTCCTAGGCCTGTTCAGGTCATACCCCTCTGTTTTCGCCGAACACCCAGGTCTCACTACTCAGGTAAGGCACGACGTGGACGTCGGTGATAATGTGCCCTTCAAGTCAGTGCCCTACCGTGTGCCCCCGGTAAAGTTGCCAGCTTTACGGGAGGAGTTAAAGTACATGGTTGAGAGAGGGATGATCACTGAAGGTTATGTGAAGTGGACATCACCCGTCACGTTGCAGCCAAAACCTGACGGCAAGGTGCGGTTCTGCATAGATTTTCGTAGGCTAAATGGCTTGACCACTACCAGCCCTTACCCTTTGCCTCGAGTTGACGACAGCGTGGACAAGATAGGGAATGCAAAGTACCTTACTAAAATTGATCTTGTAAAAGGCTACTGGCAAGTACCCCTGTCGGACCGAGCTAAGCAAGTTTGTGGTTTTGTGGTAGATGGCAAGACCTACCAATGTAACGTAATGCCTTATGGGCTTAAGAACGCACCTGCCACGTTTCAGAACCTGATGAACGATATTTGTGACGAAATCCCTAACTGCACGGTCTACCTTGATGACGTGATCGTGTATGATGACGATTTTGAAAATCACCTAAGGCACTTAGAGACCCTGTTTGGGAAGTTGCACGATGCTGGGCTGGTGGTGAACCTGAGGAAGTGCGAGTTTGTAAAGGCTACTGTGCAGTATCTTGGCTTCGTGGTCGGGTTAGGCCGGGTGTGCCCCCCCCTGAACAAGATACAGGCTATCAATATGTTTCCCAGGCCCACCACTAAGCGCCAGGTCATGCGGTTCCTAGGTATGATAGGCTATTATAGGCGCTTCATCCGGGGATACTCTACTGTCTTAGCACCGTTAACTGATCTACTGTCGAAGTCAGTGAAGTTCTGTTGGGCTGCGGAGAGTCAGAGGGCTTTCGACCTAGTCAAGCACCTGCTGTGTACACATCCGATTTTGAGGGCCCCAGACTTCTCCAGGAGTTTTCAGCTGGCGACTGATGCCAGCGTTGTGGGTGCCGGGGCAGTGTTACTGCAGACTGATTCCGAGGGCTTGGAACACCCAGTGAGCTTCTTTTCTCGCAAGTTTAATTCGGCACAAAGGAATTACTCGACTATAGAGAAGGAGCTTCTGGCTATCGTTTTGTCGCTCAAACATTTCGAAGTTTATGTTCCAGCCTACGGCCCGGTAGTGACGATTTATACGGACCATCATCCCTTGAAATTCCTAAATCAGTTTCACAATCGGAATATGCGGTTGACCAGGTGGTCCCTAATGCTCCAAGAGTATAATCTCAACATTCAGCATATTGCCGGGAGTGAGAACGTGATAGCAGATTGTCTATCAAGGGTTGATGATCCAAGATAGTCGTGCACGGTGTGTGGGTTGAGCAGGAGTAAAATTAGGCTATCATAACGCCGTCCAAAAAGATTATAAAACAATTTTTTAGTTTTGTAAGTCTTTATTGTTGTAGCATGATGCATGCGATATTGTGTTTTATGTATAATTCACACTTCAGTTGTTGTGCACCTTTTGCAATTAGTGGCAGCTAAGGATAGCAGGTCGGTTGGTTGCCTGTCAGATTTTGATAATGCTTCTAAGGTCGATTATCTAAAATCTTGGGGGGGCTGTGACGCACCCAGTGCTTTGCAACGCAACCTGATTGTACTCCTTGGTACTCGACTGTACCGCCCGTGATCTGGCTACCGTCAGCCGCAATGTATATTGAGTGTGACAACTTATAACTATGTTCTTTGTATCTCTGCAAAGGTCTCGTCATGTGCTAACCAGTGGTGGGTTTTGTTTTAAGCCATGTCGAGACCTTCCATTTAATATGTAGTATCAATAGAGAAGTTGATAGATAAGACAATGGGAGTTCAGAGAGAGAGAGTGAGTTAGGCTTCAGAGCAAGAGGGTAGCAACGCGCCACGCTGCCGGGGGGGTGGTTGCCAGACGTATGGACTGCTTGGCGGCCCTGCGCTTATAGCTAGGCGCGACAGGGTTGGTAGTCCATTGTTGCCTGCCTACGCTGCTTGGGCTGGGCCCATGTTGTCGTACAGCACATTGCCTGGAGGCTGGCTGCGTGTTCCATGACCAGGTTGCCTAGAACCTTTGAGATTCTAACATCCCTTGCCCTCTCTCCCAACTTCTCACGGTTGCACTCTTTCTCTCTGACGACATTACTCTCATTTCATTCTTCTCTCTATTTAAATGCATAACCTTCCCTTGAGGTCCTAAAGGAGTTTCAGCACTCACCTCTCGTATTACTCTTAGGACAAGCATATATTTACATGTATTAGATTTAAGGGGTTAATGTGAACAGCGATCTTCTTGATGAGGATAGTTGGTGAACGTTCTACATGTTCACGAGTTATATGCCCCGCTCATCATCCCATTTGTGACTAGACTGGTGTCATGTGTAAGAGCCCGACCATGCCCAGGAGTTGTCTGTAGAGGGACGAGGACTTAGCCTTGATTTGCATACTGAGCCAGGAGCGAGTGTAGCACCCGAGACTACAGCTCGCTTGTAGTGCCGGTATAGTAGAGTAACGTAATTTATCTGTCCTTGTGTTCTCTACAGTCTTCTCCTGGGTTCTCGCTTTCGGTGCTGGGACTCGTTGTTCCTGTGACTTGGCCTGCTAGCTAGAACACATGGGGATGATGAGTGGGATATATCTTTATTTTACTATGCATTGCAGCTCTCTTTAAGTATATGTATGTAACACTTTACAATACACATTACTCACACACAAGACAACACTATTAATACTTTCATGTATCAATTAACTGCACTGTCGTTTTGCTGCTGTGTCCGGAGTTCTGTTGCGTAGGGCGCATACGGACTCGGAGGGGAGACAGAGTGAGAGAAGCGAAGTAGCCTATGCGGTAGTAGGCTACCGGCGCAGTACTGTTGCCTGCAACCTTTTAGTTATTCCAAGTATAGATTCATTATTATAATAAGTGACTACTATTTATGTTCCTCCCATGTGTATTATTAGGTATCTACTGGATCATGAACATCTTGTATGCTACATGCTAGTGCATGTTAGTAGGGGACAGTTAGTGTAGTGCACGCACTTTCAAGTAGGCGTGTACATTTGTCATTTAGCATTTCACTGTCATACCTTTAGCCTGCTTTTATTCTACATTATTAGAGGCTTAATATTAACGTAGTTTCTTGAGTATTGCATTTCTTTAGTAATAACGTAACCTATAAATGTCTGAGGGAGTTTAGCCTCATAGCCTACCCCTGTTGTACACTTTCGCCGAGTTAAGGTACTTCGTTACCGTAGACGATAACTCTGTAGGGCGTTGGTGCTTTTGTTGTCTGGAGCATATAGTATTTGGGACTGGAATCGAGCGTGTCGTTGTCACTTAAGCCATTTCTGTCCTACGATCAAGAATCCCGAATATGTATTGCCGATCCAGCCGTAACACAGGACATTGAGCAGATTGGTGATGTTGGCTGTGGAGTGGATGCGCCCGGTCGTCGCATAGCCTCCCAATGCTGCTCTAGTAAGATGCAACAGCCCTACCATAAACCGACTGTATCTGGCCATGTCGCTGAAGGCGCTGATGCTGCGCAGGCAGATGTAGTCGTAAGGAATGCGGGGGTGCGCAGGTACGGTATCGGCGGGGAAGCCTTGGCAATTTTGAACTATGGGAGTGACTGCACAGGTGGTACAGATTGTCCCTCTTGTGACGTTGACCACTCCGTTAGAACCGCATGGCTTGTCCTACAGTGACTCACTAGGATCGCCAGGGCAGTGGATGGGGCTACAGTTTATGTATTAGAGTGTGCTTTATTTCATATGAAAGCTCGTGTCATGGGCAGTCCAGAAAGGCTCTTTGTTTTCGCCCATGTCAAGGCTTTATATATTTAATTGTAAAGTATATGTTTTGTCATTAACTAGTAATGATAGGATCTGGGAGAGAGAGAGGGAGTAGAACAGAGTGAGAGGGGGCGCGCAGTGTTTTTTTGTCCCGCTCGATGACGTCACGGCTGGCTGCCTCGCGGGGGATGGTGGAGGGAGGTCCTTACCATGCTGTGAGCTCTTGTTAGTGGCCAGATCACTTGTAACCGCTGTTTTCCCACGCGGCTCGAGCTAGTGCGAGTATATATACTGGTTCCTCGCCACTCTCTCCCTCAGATCTGGTTTCTAGAACACACCCATCTTTTTTTCCCTTGCTATCTATTCCCGCTCCGCACCTGAGAATCTTTTCCTCTGCCTATCTCTCTCATTTTCTATATCTTTCACCACCTTTATTAACATTATATCCCCTCTGGTTAACTCTGCAAAATCAGCTTCATGCTGGCCAGTTGTATTGTGTGTTGAGGTCTGATATAACCTGTGTATGTTAGTTGTTAAGATAAGTGGATCACGAAGCATTGGTTGGCTTTCATATTGCCGCTTCCTATAATTATTAGTGTTCTGCTGGATTAGATAATGCTAGACTGGGAGTCTGATATAATAGGTATTGTTTCCTATGAGTGATGGCTTTAGTTAAAAGCGGCACGACATACCTGAGAACTGGAGTTGATTGAGTAAATTCTAGTCTGTGTGCCATTGAGAGTAGAGCATGCACGAATGAGGGCTTTTTGCCTATACCATTCTGCACTGTTCTAGTCTCGATTGTTTGTCTTTGAGGTACGCCAGGAGAACGCTTAATACTTCGGTATTAAGGTTTCTCAAGAGAGCTACCCTTCATTATAACGTAATATTTGACGCACAGACTTGAGATTTGCACTAGGCTATGCAGCATGCCATGCACACCAGTATCTCGTATCATTGACTCTAGCTAGACTTTATCAATCATAGTAGACATTAAGTATATTAACCTAATTACTCTTTTTATGCATACCCATTTATGATTACACAAGCATTTCGCAGCCTAGTTTGATGTATTGAGACACAAACGACTTAGGCTCTTTTTGTTGATAGGAATACTGCATTGTGGCGATTATTATTAGTGTTGTAGTGTTTAGGATATTCTTGGCTCCGACGGCATTATATATTCTGCCTTTTTGTGTGCATAGCCTGCACGAGCATTGTTCCACTGCCTGCCTTTTTTGGGTTCCATTTCCGATACGAGCATCTTTATAACATCTAACATTTAAAGAAGATTCCTTGTTAGTGTTGAAGGACTTTAGTGCACTTTCTTTCATGCAGGAGTGCCTGACATTTATTGATTAAAGTAACGTAAGCTGTAACTTCTCTTACCACCTTACTTTGCATACCATAACCAAGCACCTTCGGTTATAGGTAGTAATAGGCTGTTTTCACCTAACATTAAGCCTAGAGTAGACGCACATTTATTGAGAGTTTGATAGCCTATTTTTTTTTTTTTTTTTTTTTTTTTTTTTTTTTCTATATTCCAACTACTCCCTCTCGGGCATAGGCTGAGAGCCTGTACATTCCACCGCTCAACACGGTGAAGCCCGTGAGGTCTTGTTCCAGCCTGGGGAGTGAGACATGTGAAGCATCCATCATGGCTCAAAGCAGCTCCATCTCTGAAGCGGCTGGTTGCTTCGCTCAAGTGCTTCACCGTCTCACCCTCCAGACTCAGACCCTCACTCTCAGAATGCCACCTATTGAGCAGTGAACTCACTAGGCATTGTCCCCCTGTAACATATTTTGAATATGGGAATATTCATACAGTGTTATTTAATCAGGGAACAATGAGGGTATTTTTTTGGCATTTCGGTGGGCTTTGTGGTAATGCACTGATACTAGGTACAGCACAAATTCAATTATTGCATATAGAACTCTGTAGAGTATTTGTGTTCTTTGTTCACTGGGAATATACTTCAGAGGTTGGAGCTAGCGCTTTCCGTTGTAACATTTATGCCATTACTAGTCCAATGAATAAGAGCCCTGATATATTTGAACCCCAGTCGTAACAAATGGCGACCTTACCTAGGATTTGGTGAACCTACATTTATTAGCAGGGAACATTTGTTGTTTTGGGGAATATTTTGCGGGGATCAGCAAGATTTTTTTTTTTTTTGCAACATAGTATAGCCCTTGAGTATTTCCGAGAATGTTTGTGTGTATATTGAGGTATAAGAGTTTGGGGTGCTTCTTTTCTGAATATTGTGGTGAGAAATTGTTGTGAGCATCATGTCTTATACCGGATCAGAGGAGAATGGAGACACAGTACGTAATGTCGAAACTGAGGAACAGCAGTATGATGATATGGTTAATCAGGTGAACTGTGAGGAGGATGCTAGGATATTTTTGCAATGGCCTGTTACTGCCGAGCGGTTGGAGGGTGTGAATCGGTGCGGTCTTCAATGCCTGGCCACAGCTATCGGTCATGCGGTTACTAGCAGCATGACCAAGGATAACTTGATAACGTGTGTACTGGGCAGGGTGACTGGTGAGCGAGATGGGTTGAGTGCTCAGAGCCCTTCGGCCATGCTTCCCCTACACTCGACTCCCAGCCATCCCAGTAGTTTGCCGACCCCGGGTACGCTTCCGCAGTTGGGTGGTGGCTGGCAGGGTGGGTTGCCCCTGGGGGGACCACCGGTAATTTCAAACATTGTAGCACCTTCACCTCCTTCAGGGTTTTCTCCAGAATTATTGCTTCAGCTCGAATTAGCTAAGATCGAAGAGAGAAAGGCTATCAGGGCAGGTGAGCTTCAGCATCAGCAGCAACAAAGGGCAGGTGAGCTTCAGCATCAGCAGCAACAAAGGGCATGTGAGCTTCAGCAGCAATTAGAATTAGCCAAGATAGAAGAGAGAGCCAAGCTGGCAAAAATCCAAGCTGATTTGGAGTCGACTAGGTACTGTGCCGACATGGACGTAGAGAAGTCGCGGGTAGAGGCAACGGGACAGCGACTTGTGGCTGGTAACCGTGCTCATGATCAATCTCTCTCGCACTTATTGAAGCTGGTTCCGGTGTTTGATGAGAGTGGTGTAACAGAATTTTTCACACGCTTTGAGAAGAAGTGCCAGGAACACCAGTGGCCAGAGAATAAATGGGCAGCACTTGTATCCTCTAGATTAATAGGCAAGGGTCTTAAAGCCTACGATGCGTTACCTTTGGAGTTATGTATTGTGTATGAGGATCTCAAGGAGGCTGTCCTGAGGGCTTACGAATTGCAACCAGAAACGTACCGTTTGAAGTTCCGGGGTGTAACTAAGGGAAGAGATAGCACCTTTTTGGAACACGCCCGGGACTTGTCCGATGCTATGGGAAACTGGCTCCGATCTGAGAAGGTCACAACATTTGATGAAATTAAGCAGTTAATGATGTTGGAGCAGTTCTTTAAGAGCACGGGCGGTGATCTAACTTTGAACTTGAAGGAGAAAAACCCAAGAACTCTAGTCGAAGCAGCAGAAATGGCTGATCGACGGCTGTCGTTGATTCGGGGTTGCGGGTCCTCACAGAAGTACGATGTAAGTGCTAAGGACCGTTATCCTCCCCCTCCCCATAACAATGACACATTTAAACAGAAGAGCCATGAAACTAAAACTGATTCCAAACCTTACACCACACCGTATGTGAAAAGTCAGGGGCCTTTTACATCACAGTATAAGCCGAAACCGAAATTTATGTGTTTTAGTTGCCACCAGGAGGGTCATAAGGCAAATGAGTGCCCTAGTCGACCTCCTCCGGCAGCCGTGTCTTTTGCTCACGGCATTGGAGTGTTCAAGAGGACATCGGAGTTTGTTAGAGGCATTTCTTCCGAGGTAAATACACTGCCAGTGCAGAAGGATCCGGAAGGCTTATTCCCTGTCCGTGATGCCTTTAGTGACCACAGGGGACTCGGTTGTGTGGAGTGGGGGGGTAGAAGACATGAGGTGAGAATTTTGCGTGACACTGGGGCATCGCAAACACTGTTGAGAAATTTCACTGGTAAACCTGTCAATACGGCGCGGGTGGTTGTGGTTCAGGGAGTTAATGCAACAAGGTCATACCCGTTTGTGAGAATGAAGGTGGAAGTTGATGGTGTGACTCGTGACCTGGATGTGGGAATTGTGGAGAAGTTGCCTGTTGGGGGCGTCGACCTCCTTCTCGGCAACGACTTTGCGGGACCTACTTCTGAGGCTCCACCCTTGGTCGTTGCCGAGAAGCTGGCCGACGTGAGTAAGGAGGAGCAGGAGTGGGTTGAGAAGTGTCCGGTGCAGCCTATGGCGTGTGTTGTCACCGGAGATCCTGCATCATGGGAGTCACATTCTGGTCAACAATCTTTAGATCAGCGGAGGAAGGGTACCGAGAAGGGGTTGAAAGTTGATGCGGTTGAGAGTTTAGTATCAGCGGACATTCTCGGGGACTCAGTATTAGGACCAAATATCGAGTCTGAAGAAGACCCAGTAACTGTTCCTGAAGGGGCAGAGGATGGGCTTAAAAAGACGATGAGACAGCAACGGTACGCAGAGAGAGAGCAACGGGAGGCCAAAATTAATGTAGGAGGGGGGCATGAGTTGTTTCGCAAACACTTGGATAGGCTTGCTCCTTCGGACATTCGTAAGTTGCAATTGGAAGACCCGGAGGTTCTTGAATGTGGTACCGGTGCTGTTGAGTTGAAGGAGGACAGTGATGCACAGTCGGGAGATGTAGCAACAAGGTACCCTGACGCGTACCCTATGAGGAATGGGTCGGCAAAGACAGTGGTCCGAGGCTTGCTAGTGTATTTTTCCTGGTATGGTTACCCGCAGGAGATTCATGTTGTTTTGTTTGCTGCACGGGAGGTACCTGGGAAAAGTTTGGGATTCAGCCCTAATGAGCTCGTCTTTGGACACCGTGTCAGAGGGCCTCTCCATATGGTTGAAGAAGTATGGGAGGGCGCAGAAAAACCTTGTTCTATGCTCAAGTGTGTCCTCAACAGTCGAGAACGGATGTTGCGCAGTCTGGAGTTGGCTGGCCGTAATTTGACTAGCTCTCAGGCCCTCATGAAGGACAGGTACGACCTCAAGGTTGAACTCAGGGAGTTTCACGTGGGTCAGGAGGTGTTGATGCTACTGCCCCTTGTAGGTCACCCCTTATCCGCGAAGTACACTGGTCCTTATAGGGTGGTGGAGGAGCTATCGGACCTGGTTTACTTGGTAGCCACTCCAGACAGACGGAAGCGCAATCAGTTATATCATGTTAATCCCATGAAGGAGTATGGGAGGCACCCCCCTGAGCCTCTCACTGTGCCTGTGATGACGTTTAGCAGTCAAGGTGGAGAAGGAGAACGGGACAGTCAAGCTCAGGTGGAGGATAACTGGAAGGATAAGAAGTTCAATTGGGCGCCTGAGTGTGAGAAGGTGTTTAGAGAAGTAGAACACCTGTTGTGCACTCACCCGATCCTCAGGGCCCCTGACTTTAGCCTACCTTTCCAACTAGCAACGGAGGCTAGTGGTGTGGGGGCTGGTGCCGTCCTTGTGGAAAAGGACGATGATGGGCTGGAGCATCCTGCTAGTTTCTGCTCGGAGAAGTACAATTCGGCCCAGGGGAGCTGCTCTGTTGTCGAGGAGGAGCTGCTGGCGGTTGTACTTGCTCTGAGGCATTTCGAGGTCTGTGTTCCAGCCTATGGTCCGGTCGTTGTAGTTTACCCAGATCGTCACCCTCTCAAGTTCTTGGACCAGTTTCACAATCGGAATATGAGGCTGACCAGGTGGTCACTAAGGTTATTGGTATATAACCTGGACATACGCCATATTGCCGGTTGTGACAACTTGGTTGCAGATGGTCGTTCAAGGGTATATGATCCTGGGTAGATTGACACACGGGTAGCCTCCTGCTTTAGTTTGAATAGTATTTTGCGCTTGGTGCTTGTTGGCTCGCGGTTGTAGCCCAGCGTATTGGGTCGTAAAGCAGGAGTTGAGCGTTTGGTATAGAAGAAAAAAACTAGGCTTGCCCCTATAGTGCAGCCGAAATAAACAAATTAAAAACATAAAAATCAAATAAAAAAACTTTCTTTGATAGTTGAATTTTTTTCAGTATGTTATAGCAGTAATTCTGAGTTGCACTCCTCTCAGAATGCTGGGCTAGAGAAGCTCGCTCTTGAGGAGCATAACTACATATAATTTAACCTATTGTGTTGGGAGGGTTATAATTTTGAAAAAATGTTTTGTTGAAGAACTGTGCCAGATATTTTACTGCCGCTGGGTGATGGGAAGTGGAGATATAGCATGGGTTCTAACCATCAGATTTTTGTGAGCCTTGGGGCCTCTGAGAAAAATCTTGGGGGGGGTGTGACGTTGACCACTCCGTTAGAACCGCATGGCTTGTCCTACAGTGACTCACTAGGATCGCCAGGGCAGTGGATGGGGCTACAGCTTATGTATTAGAGTGTGCTTTATTTCATATGAAAGCTCGTGTCATGGGCAGTCCAGAAAGGCTCTTTGTTTTCGCCCATGTCAAGGCTTTATATACTTAATTGTAAAGTATATGTTTTGTCATTAACCCGGGAACTGCGGGGAGACTCTTAACCCGGGAACTGCGGGGAGACTCTTAAGAGTTCCCCCGGCGGACTGCGGGGAGACTGTTGAGAGTAAGTAAAACAAAAAATCAACTTTTGACATCGAAAAAAATATATTTTTTTATTTTTATTTTTTTATTTTATTAATTTTTTATGGCCCCTGGGCCATGCAAAATCTCAGTCCTCTACCTCCCCTCCTTCCCCACTTTCCTCCTCTCCTTCAGTTATCACCTATTTTCCCTGTTATTCCCTTATTCTGAGGTATATTTTCGTGCTAACATTAGCGAGTTGCAAGCAGGGTGTTGTCATCACTGATGGCAAGCGAGTGCAAGAGAGAGAGAGAGAGTATCGATCGACTGTGTCTCAGTGGCCTTGGGGGAAATTGGCGGGAAAGCAGGTAGCCTCACCCATACATTATACAACTCGCGGGCTGTATCTCCGATTTTGACCATCCAAACGCTGTTTTCACTCGTTTTATTGTTGTTTCAGGTTAATACCTTTATAATCAACCCATAATAGGCGCATATGGATAAGTATTAATGCTATTAATGGTACAATGAATATTTTAGTGACGGAGACACCTCAAATACGTCAGCACAGGGGGACGTTTCCAATTACCCCCATGCGCACTTGTTAGGTTAAGAGTTCCCCCGGCAGACTGCGGGGAGACTCTTGAGAGTAAGTAAAACAAAAAATCAACTTTTGACATCGAAAAAAAAAAAAAAAAAAAAATTTTTTTTTTTTTTATTTATTTATTTTTTTTTGGCCCCTGGGCCATGCAAAATCTCAGTCCTCTACCTCCCCTCCTTCCCCACTTTCCTCCTCTCCTTCAGTTATCACCTATTTTCCCTGTTATTCCCTTATTCTGAGGTATATTTTCGTGCTAACATTAGCGAGTTGCAAGCAGGGTGTTGTCATCACTGATGGCAAGCGAGTGCAAGAGAGAGAGAGAGAGTATCGATCGACTGTGTCTCAGTGGCCTTGGGGGAAATTGGCGGGAAAGCAGGTTGCCTCACCCATACATTATACAACTCGCGGGCTATATCTCCGATTTTGACCATCCAAACGCTGTTTTCACTCGTTTTATTGTTGTTTCAGGTTAATACCTTTATAATCAACCCATAATAGGCGCATATGGATAAGTATTAATGCTATTAATGGTACAATTAATATTTTAGTGACGGAAACACCTCAAATACGTCAGCACAGGGGGACGTTTCCAATTACCCCCATGCGCACTTGTTAGGTTAACTAGTAATGATAGGATCTGGGAGAGAGAGAGGGAGTAGAACAGAGTGAGAGGGGGCGCGCAGTGTTTTTTGTCCCGCTCGATGACGTCACGGCTGGCTGCCTCGCGGGGGATGGTGGAGGGAGATCCTTACCATGCTGTGAGCTCTTGTTAGTGGCCAGATCACTTGTAACCGCTGTTTTCCCACGCGGCTCGAGCTAGTGCGAGTATATATACTGGTTCCTCGCCACTCTCTCCCTCAGATCTGGTTTCTAGAACACACCCATCTTTTTTTTCCCTTGCTATCTATTCCCGCTCCGCACCTGAGAATCTTTTCCTCTGCCTATCTCTCTCATTTTCTATATCTTTCACCACCTTTATTAACATTATATCCCCTCTGGTTAACTCTGCAAAATCAGCTTCATGCTGGCCAGTTGTATTGTGTGTTGAGGTCTGATATAACCTGTGTATGTTAGTTGTTAAGATAAGTGGATCACGAAGCATTGGTTGGCTTTCATATTGCCGCTTCCTATAATTATTAGTGTTCTGCTGGATTAGATAATGCTAGACTGGGAGTCTGATATAATAGGTATTGTTTCCTATGAGTGCTGGCTTTAGTTAAAAGTGGCACGACATACCTGAGAACTGGAGTTGATTGAGTAAATTCTAGTCTGTGTGCCATTGAGAGTAGAGCATGCACGAATGAGGGCTTTTTGCCTATACCATTCTGCACTGTTCTAGTCTCGATTGTTTGTCTTTGAGGTACGCCAGGAGAACGCTTAATACTTCGGTATTAAGGTTTCTCAAGAGAGCTACCCTTCATTATAACGTAATATTTGACGCACAGACTTGAGATTTGCACTAGGCTATGCAGCATGCCATGCACACCAGTATCTCGTATCATTGACTCTAGCTAGACTTTATCAATCATAGTAGACATTAAGTATATTAACCTAATTACTCTTTTTATGCATACCCATTTATGATTACACAAGCATTTCGCAGCCTAGTTTGATGTATTGAGACACAAACGACTTAGGCTCTTTTTGTTGATAGGAATACTGCATTGTGGCGATTATTATTAGTGTTGTAGTGTTTAGGATATTCTTGGCTCCGACGGCATTATATATTCTGCCTTTTTGTGTGCATAGCCTGCACGAGCATTGTTCCACTGCCTGCCTTTTTGGGTTCCATTTCCGATACGAGCATCTTTATAACATCTAACATTTAAAGAAGATTCCTTGTTAGTGTTGAAGGACTTTAGTGCACTTTCTTTCATGCAGGAGTGCCTGACATTTATTGATTAAAGTAACGTAAGCTGTAACTTCTCTTACCACCTTACTTTGCATACCATAACCAAGCACCTTCGGTTATAGGTAGTAATAGGCTGTTTTCACCTAACATTAAGCCTAGAGTAGACGCACATTTATTGAGAGTTTGATAGCCTATTATTGCATATAGAACTCTGTAGAGTATTTGTGTTCTTTGTTCACTGGGAATATACTTCAGAGGTTGGAGCTAGCGCTTTCCGTTGTAACATTTATGCCATTACTAGTCCAATGAATAAGAGCCCTGATATATTTGAACCCCAGTCGTAACAAATGGCGACCTTACCTAGGATTTGGTGAACCTACATTTATTAGCAGGGAACATTTGTTGTTTTGGGGAATATTTTGCGGGGATCAGCAAGATTTTTTTTTTTTTTGCAACATAGTATAGCCCTTGAGTATTTCCGAGAATTTTTGTGTGTATATTGAGGTATAAGAGTTTGGGGTGCTTCTTTTCTGAATATTGTGGTGAGAAATTTTTGTGAGCATCATGTCTTATACCGGATCAGAGGAGAATGGAGACACAGTACGTAATGTCGAAACTGAGGAACAGCAGTATGATGATATGGTTAATCAGGTGAACTGTGAGGAGGATGCTAGGATATTTTTGCAATGGCCTGTTACTGCCGAGCGGTTGGAGGGTGTGAATCGGTGCGGTCTTCAATGCCTGGCCACAGCTATCGGTCATGCGGTTACTAGCAGCATGACCAAGGATAACTTGATAACGTGTGTACTGGGCAGGGTGACTGGTGAGCGAGATGGGTTGAGTGCTCAGAGCCCTTCGGCCATGCTTCCCCTACACTCGACTCCCAGCCATCCCAGTAGTTTGCCGACCCCGGGTACGCTTCCGCAGTTGGGTGGTGGCTGGCAGGGTGGGTTGCCCCTGGGGGGACCACCGGTAATTTCAAACATTGTAGCACCTTCACCTCCTTCAGGGTTTTCTCCAGAATTATTGCTTCAGCTCGAATTAGCTAAGATCGAAGAGAGAAAGGCTATCAGGGCAGGTGAGCTTCAGCATCAGCAGCAACAAAGGGCAGGTGAGCTTCAGCATCAGCAGCAACAAAGGGCATGTGAGCTTCAGCAGCAATTAGAATTAGCCAAGATAGAAGAGAGAGCCAAGCTGGCAAAAATCCAAGCTGATTTGGAGTCGACTAGGTACTGTGCCGACATGGACGTAGAGAAGTCGCGGGTAGAGGCAACGGGACAGCGACTTGTGGCTGGTAACCGTGCTCATGATCAATCTCTCTCGCACTTATTGAAGCTGGTTCCGGTGTTTGATGAGAGTGGTGTAACAGAATTTTTCACACGCTTTGAGAAGAAGTGCCAGGAACACCAGTGGCCAGAGAATAAATGGGCAGCACTTGTATCCTCTAGATTAATAGGCAAGGGTCTTAAAGCCTACGATGCGTTACCTTTGGAGTTATGTATTGTGTATGAGGATCTCAAGGAGGCTGTCCTGAGGGCTTACGAATTGCAACCAGAAACGTACCGTTTGAAGTTCCGGGGTGTAACTAAGGGAAGAGATAGCACCTTTTTGGAACACGCCCGGGACTTGTCCGATGCTATGGGAAACTGGCTCCGATCTGAGAAGGTCACAACATTTGATGAAATTAAGCAGTTAACCTGGGAGCTGCGGGGAGACTCTTAAGAGTTCCCCCGGCGGACTGCGGGAAGACTCTTGAGAGTAAGTACAATAAAAAATCAACTTTTGACATCGAAAAAAAAAAAAAAAAAATTATTTATTTATTTATTTATTTATTTTTTTTTTGGCCCCTGGGCCATGCAAAATCTCAGTCCTCTACCTCCGCTCCTTCCCCACTTTCCTCCTCTCCTTCAGTTATCACCTATTTTCCCTAGGTATATTTTCGTGCTAACATTAGCGAGTTGCAAGCAGGGTGTTGTCATCACTGATGGCAAGCGAGTGCAAGAGAGAGAGAGAGAGTATCGATCGACTGTGTCTCAGTGGCCTTGGGGGAAATTGGCGGGAAAGCAGTTTGCCTCACCCATACATTATACAACTCGCGGGCTATATCTCCGATTTTGACCATCCAAACGCTGTTTTCACTCGTTTTATTGTTGTTTCAGGTTAATACCTTTATAATCAACCCATAATAGGCGCATATGGATAATTATTAATGCTATTAATGGTACAATGAATATTTTAGTGACGGAAACACCTCAAATACGTCAGCACAGGGGGACGTTTTCAATTACCCCCATGCGCACTTGTTAGGTTAATGATGTTGGAGCAGTTCTTTAAGAGCACGGGGGGTGATCTAACTTTGAACTTGAAGGAGAAAAACCCAAGAACTCTAGTCGAAGCAGCAGAAATGGCTGATCGACGGCTGTCGTTGATTCGGGGTTGCGGGTCCTCACAGAAGTACGATGTAAGTGCTAAGGACCGTTATCCTCCCCCTCCCCATAACAATGACACATTTAAACAGAAGAGCCATGAAACTAAAACTGATTCCAAACCTTACACCACACCGTATGTGAAAAGTCAGGGGCCTTTTACATCACAGTATAAGCCGAAACCGAAATTTATGTGTTTTAGTTGCCACCAGGAGGGTCATAAGGCAAATGAGTGCCCTAGTCGACCTCCTCCGGCAGCCGTGTCTTTTGCTCACGGCATTGGAGTGTTCAAGAGGACATCGGAGTTTGTTAGAGGCATTTCTTCCGAGGTAAATACACTGCCAGTGCAGAAGGATCCGGAAGGCTTATTCCCTGTCCGTGATGCCTTTAGTGACCACAGGGGACTCGGTTGTGTGGAGTGGGGGGGTAGAAGACATGAGGTGAGAATTTTGCGTGACACTGGGGCATCGCAAACACTGTTGAGAAATTTCACTGGTAAACCTGTCAATATGGCGCGGGTGGTTGTGGTTCAGGGAGTTAATGCAACAAGGTCATACCCGTTTGTGAGAATGAAGGTGGAAGTTGATGGTGTGACTCGTGACCTGGATGTGGGAATTGTGGAGAAGTTGCCTGTTGGGGGCGTCGACCTCCTTCTCGGCAACGACTTTGCGGGACCTACTTCTGAGGCTCCACCCTTGGTCGTTGCCGAGAAGCTGGCCGACGTGAGTAAGGAGGAGCAGGAGTGGGTTGAGAAGTGTCCGGTGCAGCCTATGGCGTGTGTTGTCACCGGAGATCCTGCATCATGGGAGTCACATTCTGGTCAACAATCTTTAGATCAGCGGAGGAAGGGTACCGAGAAGGGGTTGAAAGTTGATGCGGTTGAGAGTTTAGTATCAGCGGACATTCTCGGGGACTCAGTATTAGGACCAAATATCGAGTCTGAAGAAGACCCAGTAACTGTTCCTGAAGGGGCAGAGGATGGGCTTAAAAAGACGATGAGACAGCAACGGTACGCAGAGAGAGAGCAACGGGAGGCCAAAATTAATGTAGGAGGGGGGCATGAGTTGTTTCGCAAACACTTGGATAGGCTTGCTCCTTCGGACATTCGTAAGTTGCAATTGGAAGACCCGGAGGTTCTTGAATGTGGTACCGGTGCTGTTGAGTTGAAGGAGGACAGTGATGCACAGTCGGGAGATGTAGCAACAAGGTACCCTGACGCGTACCCTATGAGGAATGGGTCGGCAAAGACAGTGGTCCGAGGCTTGCTAGTGTATTTTTCCTGGTATGGTTACCCGCAGGAGATTCATGTTGTTTTGTTTGCTGCACGGGAGGTACCTGGGAAAAGTTTGGGATTCAGCCCTAATGAGCTCGTCTTTGGACACCGTGTCAGAGGGCCTCTCCATATGGTTGAAGAAGTATGGGAGGGCGCAGAAAAACCTTGTTCTATGCTCAAGTGTGTCCTCAACAGTCGAGAACGGATGTTGCGCAGTCTGGAGTTGGCTGGCCGTAATTTGACTAGCTCTCAGGCCCTCATGAAGGACAGGTACGACCTCAAGGTTGAACTCAGGGAGTTTCACGTGGGTCAGGAGGTGTTGATGCTACTGCCCCTTGTAGGTCACCCCTTATCCGCGAAGTACACTGGTCCTTATAGGGTGGTGGAGGAGCTATCGGACCTGGTTTACTTGGTAGCCACTCCAGACAGACGGAAGCGCAATCAGTTATGTCATGTTAATCCCATGAAGGAGTATGGGAGGCACCCCCCTGAGCCTCTCACTGTGCCTGTGATGACGTTTAGCAGTCAAGGTGGAGAAGGAGAACGGGACAGTCAAGCTCAGGTGGAGGATAACTGGAAGGATAAGAAGTTCAATTGGGCGCCTGAGTGTGAGAAGGTGTTTAGAGAAGTAGAACACCTATTGTGCACTCACCCGATCCTCAGGGCCCCTGACTTTAGCCTACCTTTCCAACTAGCAACGGAGACTAGTGGTGTGGGGGCTGGTGCCGTCCTTGTGGAGAAGGACGATGATGGGCTGGAGCATCCTGCTAGTTTCTGCTCGGAGAAGTACAATTCGGCCCAGGGGAGCTGCTCTGTTGTCGAGGAGGAGCTGCTGGCGGTTGTACTTGCTCTGAGGCATTTCGAGGTCTGTGTTCCAGCCTATGGTCCGGTCGTTGTAGTTTACCCAGATCGTCACCCTCTCAAGTTCTTGGACCAGTTTCACAATCGGAATATGAGGCTGACCAGGTGGTCACTAAGGTTATTGGTATATAACCTGGACATACGCCATATTGCCGGTTGTGACAACTTGGTTGCAGATGGTCGTTTAAGGGTATATGATCCTGGGTAGATTGACACACGGGTAGCCTCCTGCTTTAGTTTGAATAGTATTTTGCACTTGGTGCTTGTTGGCTCGCGGTTGTAGCCCAGCGTATTGGGTCGTAAAGCAGGAGTTGAGCGTTTGGTATAGAAGAAAAAACTAGGCTTGCCCCTATAGTGCAGCCGAAATAAACAAATTAAAAACATAAAAATCAAATAAAAAAACTTTCTTTGATAGTTGAATTTTGTTCAGTATGTTATAGCAGTAATTCTGAGTTGCACTCCTCTCAGAATGCTGGGCTAGAGAAGCTCGCTCTTGAGGAGCATAACTACATATAATTTAACCTATTGTGTTGGGAGGGTTATAATTTTGAAAAAATGTTTTGTTGAAGAACTGTGCCAGATATTTTACTGCCGCTGGGTGATGGGAAGTGGAGATATAGCATGGGTTCTAACCATCAGATTTTTGTGAGCCTTGGGGCCTCTGAGAAAAATCTTGGGGGGGGTGTGACGTTGACCACTCCGTTAGAACCGCATGGCTTGTCCTACAGTGACTCACTAGGATCGCCAGGGCAGTGGATGGGGCTACAGTTTATGTATTAGAGTGTGCTTTATTTCATATGAAAGCTCGTGTCATGGGCAGTCCAGAAAGGCTCTTTGTTTTCGCCCATGTCAAGGCTTTATATATTTAATTGTAAAGTATATGTTTTGTCATTAACTAGTAATGATAGGATCTGGGAGAGAGAGAGGGAGTAGAACAGAGTGAGAGGGGGCGCGCAGTGTTTTTTGTCCCGCTCGATGACGTCACGGCTGGCTGCCTCGCGGGGGTTGGTGGAGGGAGGTCCTTACCATGCTGTGAGCTCTTGTTAGTGGCCAGATCACTTGTAACCGCTGTTTTCCCACGCGGCTCGAGCTAGTGCGAGTATATATACTGATTCCTCGCCACTCTCTCCCTCAGATCTGGTTTCTAGAACACACCCATCTTTTTTTCCCTTGCTATCTATTCCCGCTCCGCACCTGAGAATCTTTTCCTCTGCCTATCTCTCTCATTTTCTATATCTTTCACCACCT
Source organism: Lithodes maja (assembly GCA_037953745.1). Classification (NCBI taxonomy): domain Eukaryota; kingdom Metazoa; phylum Arthropoda; class Malacostraca; order Decapoda; family Lithodidae; genus Lithodes; species Lithodes maja. The sequence continues at coordinate 191,434 of JBAKBP010000271.1, read as the reverse complement.
TTATTAACATTATATCCCCTCTGGTTAACTCTGCAAAATCAGCTTCATGCTGGCCAGTTGTATTGTGTGTTAAGGTCTGATATAACCTGTGTATGTTAGTTGTTAAGATAAGTGGATCACGAAGCATTGGTTGGCTTTCATATTGCCGCTTCCTATAATTATTAGTGTTCTGCTGGATTAGATAATGCTAGACTGGAGTCTGATGTAATAGGTATTGTTTCCTAGGAGTGCTGGCTTTAGTTAAAAGCGGCACGACATACCTGAGAACTGGAGTTGATTGAGTAAATTCTAGTCTGTGTGCCATTGAGAGTAGAGCATGCACGAATGAGGGCTTTTTGCCTATACCATTCTGCACTGTTCTAGTCTCCATTGTTTGTCTTTGAGGTACGCCAGGAGAACGCTTAATACTTCGGTATTAAGGTTTCTCAAGAGAGCTACCCTTCATTATAACGTAATATTTGACGTACAGACTTGAGATTTGCACTAGGCTATGCAGCATGCCATGCACACCAGTATCTCGTATCATTGACTCTAGCTAGACTTTATCAATCATAGTAGACATTAAGTATATTAACCTAATTACTCTTTTTATGCATACCCATTTATGATTACACAAGCATTTCGCAGCCTAGTTTGATGTATTGAGACACAAACGACTTAGGCTCTTTTTGTTGATAGGAATACTGCATTGTGGCGATTATTATTAGTGTTGTAGTGTTTAGGATATTCTTGGCTCCGACGGCATTATATATTCTGCCTTTTTGTGTGCATAGCCTGCACGAGCATTGTTCCACTGCCTGCCTTTTTGGGTTCCATTTCCGATACGAGCATCTTTATAACATCTAACATTTAAAGAAGATTCCTTGTTAGTGTTGAAGGACTTTAGTGCACTTTCTTTCATGCAGGAGTGCCTGACATTTATTGATTAAAGTAACGTAAGCTGTAACTTCTCTTACCACCTTACTTTGCATACCATAACCAAGCACCTTCGGTTATAGGTAGTAATAGGCTGTTTTCACCTAACATTAAGCCTAGAGTAGACGCACATTTATTGAGAGTTTGATAGCCTATTATTGCATATAGAACTCTGTAGAGTATTTGTGTTCTTTGTTCACTGGGAATATACTTCAGAGGTTGGAGCTAGCGCTTTCCATTGTAACATTTATGCCATTACTAGTCAATGAATAAGAGCCCTGATATATTTGAGGAAGTGGAGGAGATGAGCAAGGTGTTTAAGGATGAGATCTGTGCAGCATGTGAGGAGGTGTGTGGAGTGAGGAGAAGAGGGAGGGGAGTGAAAGGTAAAGCATGGTGGACAGAAGAGGTAAGAATAGCTGTGGAAGAAAAGAAGAAAGCATATAGAGAGTGGTTGGGTAGTAGAGGGAATGAAGATTCCGAGAGACAGAAACGAGCGAGGTACGTGGAGAGTAAGAGGGTGGTGAAGAGAGTAGTGAAGGAAAGTAAGAGAAGAGTAGATGAGGAATTTGGAAGGAATCTGAGTGTAAAATGGAGGGAGAGTAAGAAACTGTTCTGGAAAGAAGTCAAGAAAGTTAGGGAAGGTAGCAAGGGAAACAGTAAGGGTGTGAAAGATAAGAATGGGAGAATGCTAGCCGAGAAGCAAGAGAGAGTCGAAAGATGGAGGGAGTACTTCAGTGAGTTGCTAAATGAAAGGAATGAAGAGCCAGCAAACATAGCTGGATATGGTATGGGAGGGAGAAGAAGAGAAGTAGTGGAGGAGGAGGTGGGGATCAGGAGGTCAGAAGTGTGGGAAGCCATGAAAAGAGTGAAGTTGGGGAAAGCACCAGGAACAGATGGAGTGTGTGGGGAAATGTTGAGGTATGGTGGTGAGATAGTGATAGAATGGGTATGGAAAATGTGCAAACTAGCATGGGAGAAGGGGAGTGCACCCGATGACTGGAAGACTGGCATAATAGTCCCCCTATATAAGGGCAAAGGGGAAAGAGGAGTGTGTGGTAACCACCGAGGAATATGTCTTCTAAGCGTAGTAGGGAAGGTATACAGTAGGGTAGTGATTGAGAGAGTGAGAGTGAGAACGGAGAAATGGATAGGCGACGAGCAGGGAGGCTTTAGGAAGGGAAGAGGATGTGTAGATCAGATTTTTACCCTGAATTGTGTTGTGGAGAAGTATCTGGAGAAGAAACAAAAGGTGTATGTTGCCTTTATGGACTTGGAGAAGGCCTATGACACAGTGGATAGAGAAGGTTTGTGGAAAGTACTTAGAATATACGGAGTAGAGGGCAAGTTGCTGAAAGCAGTGAAGAGCATGTATGAGGGTGCAAAGGCGGCAGTACGTGTGGAGAGTGAGCAGAGCGAGTTCTTTGACCTGAATGTTGGTTTGAAACAGGGGTGTGTGATGTCCCCGTGGTTGTTTACTGTATATATGGATGGAGTTATGAAAGAAATACTATCAAGAGCAGTGGATGTTGGTGTATCGCTGAAAAGGGAGGGAATTGAGTGGAAGCTACCTATACTGCTGTTTGCGGATGATACAGTTCTGATGAGTGATAATGAATGGGAGTTGCAGGGTCTGGTAAATGAGTTTGGAACAGTGTGCGAAAAACGGAATTTGAAGGTAAATACGGGGAAGAGCAAGGTTATGGTCTTCGAAAGGGGTGAAGTCACAGAGTGTGAGGTGAAGCTGAATGGTCAGGCTATGGAGATCGTCAACTCTTTTAAGTATCTGGGCAGTGTGTTGAGTAAAGATGGGACTATGGATGAAGAGGTGCGGGAGAGGGTACAACAGGGGAAGAGGGTTGTAGGAACGCTAAAAGCAGTAACAAGAAATAGGGTGGTCAGTATGGAAGTGAAGAAGTCCTTGCATGACAGTGTGGTAATCCCGACACTGACTTACGGAAGCGAAGCATGGACGTTGGTTGAGAGACTCAGACCAAGAGTGAGAGCAGTGGAAATGAATTACTTAAGGAGTGCGTGCAGAATTACATGGAGGGATAGACAGACTAATGAGGAAGTAAGAAGGAGGTGTGGTGTGGAGGTAGATGTGCTGGAAAGTGTGAAAAGGAACAACTTGAGATGGTTCGGCCATATGGAACGTATGGAAAGCGAGAGAATGACTAAGAGGGTGTACGAGAGCGAGGTGGAGGGAGAGAGGGGGAGAGGTAGACCGAATATGAGGTGGAAGGATGGAGTGAGGAACTACATGAATGAAGGCGGTGCTGGTTGGGGGGAGGGGCGTCGACTGACTGGGGACAGAGGTGCATGGGGGCGGTTCGTTCGTGGCCACCCCTTCGGGGATCACGGCGTCAGGCAATAGATAGATAGATAGATATATTTGAACCCCAGTCGTAACACTCTCATGACCTGGCTGTTCTAGGGACAAAGGTGGAGAAGGAGGGAGACTATAGTGTAGAAACTGCAGTCTCGGCTGGGTTGTGGGAGGGCAATGAGCATGTTGTTTTTCGAGATAAGTTGCAACCTCTTGTTCCTAAGCGTCAAGAGAAGTTGTTTACTAGGCTGTGGCAGTACGTCCGTATGTTTGTTGATTCTGCAGGCCTGATGTACGGGGTAGAATCCGTCATGGAGGCTGGAGACAGTGCAAGGCTCAAGTTAATTCCCTACCGTATAAATCCTGCTTGACAGCCTGTCGTAAAAGTAGAGCTCGACTACATATGGAAAAAGGGTCTGAGGGATAAGGGATATCGTGAGTGGTCGTTGCCAGTGAGTTTGCAACCTGAGTTGAGTGTCAAGATCAGTGTGTGTGTTGATTGCAAGAGTGTGTGTGCATTATCCCTGACAGACGCCTATACCTTACCTAGAGTTGACGACACCATAGACCGCATCGGGGCTGCCTTATTTATCACGAAGGTAGAACTAGTGAAAGGTTATTGGCAGGTCCCGTTGCCGGAGAGAGCGAAGAGAAGTGCCAGTCTTGTGATGAACTGGGCAGTTTATCAGCGCCAGGTGTTGTTTTGCTGCCGGAACACAAGTTGGATGTGTGGCATGTTAACCCTCTCCGACATATGACGCGATTTGAGCCTATTGGGGATACTTTAAAGCCTTTTTTACCATCAGGGGTATTTAGAAACCTTTAGTTTAGTTACTTCAACCTCTGCAGTTGTCTTTGAGTTAGCTGTGGGCAGAAAACTAATTTTGGAGAGGTAATTACAAGAGTGAGAGAACTCTATTTCTTATTGGTAATCTGGCAACCTCTGAGTCATATGTGCGTGAAAGGGTTAAGGGCACTGATAATGTTTTGGCTGATTGTTTGCCATGGGAGGGTATGTTTGCAGGAGAACCCTCGCCGTTCAGTCAGTGGGTGTTTGAGAGTGGAGAAAAACCAGGCTTGCCCCTGTAGAGCAGCCGTCAAAAACAACATTAAAATTAAATAAAAAATCACATAAAAACTCTTTCTTTTTTATAGTTAATTGTAAGTTACCAATGTTATAGCTAATGTCCTAAGTTGAACCTGTCTTTCACTTAGTAGGCTGGGCTCTGTGAAGCTCGCTCAGGGAGCATAGCAGGATAAATAATTATACTATTGTGTTTGGGAGGGGTTATAAGATTTTCTTTATGCTAATATGTTGTTTTATTTAAGATTGAGCTTTGCATTTCATATCTGGTGGAGTGGCTGGGTGTGGCGGGTCTTGTCGGCATTCTGCCTTGTCAGATATGGTGCTCGCCTAATGTTGAGCGTCACTTATCTTGGGCGGGGTGTGACGTCTACAAGCGTTGGCAGAATCGCCTCTCGTTAGCCACTAGTGCTCGCCAGGGACATCGAAATGGGCTACAGTTATCCGAGAATGTTGTTCTTTCTTTCCTTGTAATCGCATTGTCACAGACAGTCCAGTGGTGGTCTTTGTTTTCGTCTGTGACAATGGGTTTTATTTTATATCAACAGTAGTGATGATAGTACCAGCGTGGGAAGGAGAAAGACTTTCAGAGCGAGAAGGTAGTAAGTGTCTGAGTCACGTGTGCATTCCTACCTCTTGCTCGCCATTGACCGGCGTGTCTGGCTGTGTCACGTGACACCTTCTGTCTTGTGACGTATCGGCCCGTGATTGGCCGACCATCGCGCCTTTGCGGGCTCCTGTGTAGCTTGCCTCCTGCATGAGGGTCCCCAGGAGCTGTCCTCGTCAGGACAGGCTTGGCGCGCGTGCTTCTAACATTCCTTTGCATACTCTCCCCCCGATCACCACTTTTATCACTGTTTCTCTCTCTGACCTTCTTCTTTTCCATTACTTCTCGCCTTTATTCAATTACTTATCCCCTTGGGTACTGCATACGGTTTCCATAGCCGGCCCATTGTATTGCATGCGCCATCCTCAGAGATATTTACATGTACTTAGAATATGTTTGAGGGTTCTTATTTAGTATAGGTTAAGAACTTAGTGTGTCTCCATTATTGATTTAGTGTTTCTGCTCTTTTATTTAATGCTAGACTGGGATAAGGTAACTGTAGTCGTTTTCTCCGATGTGTGTACGGTTCGCCTATACCTACACGACTTCGACCGGTCCTGTGGTAGCCTGGGTTGTCTTTTCGGTTGCGTCCTTTGCGAGTGCAGCATTGTGTTGACTGAGGGTTTTGGCCTGTGCCAGTTCCACACTTTGCTGCCTCTTTGCTTGTCTTTAGAGGGTCGCCAGGATAGAACCAGATACTTGTGATCTGGATCTATCGAGAGAGCACCCTAGTCAATTAACGTAGCTTAAAGGATGCAGTCTTAAGGACATCGCTAGGCTACGAGCCTGTCTTGCTCAACCCCAGTTCCTTACCTAGAGTGTCCCAGCTAGACATTATTAATCGAGTAGACACTTGTTAGTATTTAATATAAGCTCTTTGATATGTACGCATTATTATTCACAGCATTTATTAGTCTAGGTTTTTGTTGAGCCACACAACCATAGCAGACTGTTTCGTTGATGAGGAAGTACTTCTTTTAGTATCGAGCATTGCTACCGTTGCGCATTTATAGTATTCTCGTGTCAGTTAACATTATATGTCCTACCTTTTTGTGTATTCGATTTACACGTGTGGTGTCCTGCCTCATGCCTTTATATAGTTTAAGATACGAGCATCTTATGAGCATCAGACTTTCTTCAGAAGTTTCCAGGTCTATGCTGTAGGACTATACTTCACTTTCTTTCAGATAGGAGTGAAGAGTTTATTGTTATTTAGAGTAACTGTATTAAAGCATTTTTTTATTGTATTAAATCTTGCAGTGATTTAATTGATCTTTCCATAGATTCCTTTTTATGCATTTTAACGTAACTTGCATCTTGTTTGTTATCAGGCTATACCAGTGTGGGTTAGCCTGAAGTAGAGTACATTTATGCCCAGTTAAGGATACCCTGCTATCGCAGATTAACTCTGGAGGGTATAGGTGTTTTGTTCGCCGGCATATAAGTTCGAGGGTTTGGATCTAGTGTACCGTTGTTGGATAGTGCCCTATTACTAGTCCAATCATTAAGTGCCCTTGTTTTATTCGTAGTCCCTGTCGTGTTGCGATCCAGGTTCTCAAAGACACAGGGCTCTTCAACATTGGACTAGATAATGGCAAAACGCAACAACGGTAACACTAGATCCAACCCCTGCCTTAAACACTGGAAAACAAAACACCATTACCGCCCTGAGTCGTGCCTGGACAACGAGGTATCCTATGACTCGGTAACTGGTGCACACACACTAGGCTGACGCTCAATGAAACAGCCTAGTCTCAAACAGTAAAAGATTACTCGATTATGTTACACAAAGAAAAGATAGTTAACGTGATTAATTAACGTTACGGTAGATACTCAAATAACTGGCACTCCTGTATTAAAGAAAGTGCAATGCTAGTCCTGCAACATCAACTGGAAACTTCTGAAATAAGTCTGATGCTGGGAAGATGTTCGTAAAGAATCTTGAAGAATTATAATGCAGAATACGGGTCACAATAAATGCTAGGACAAATAGTAATAATAGGCAGGCGAATAATAAAGACTGCGCAAAGGTAGTAATGCTCGACAACTAAAGAAATGCTTCGTGACACAACGCAACAGCCTACTAGGGTTGTGCAACTCAACAACAACCTCGGCTCAAAAGTGCAGTGAATAATAATGTTGCATACATATAATAATGGGGGCTTATCTCTAACCAGTGTCTGCTCAGTTAATAAAGGCTAGCTGGGGTATCAAGGCAGGGCAACAATGGGTGAGCATGCGGCTCGTAGCCTAACGTTGTCCGAAGGTGGTATAATGAAGATTACGTTATATGACGGGGATGCTCTCTTGATAAATCTAGGTCTCTAGTACCTAGTTCTATCCTGGCGATCCCTCAGAAGTCAACACAAAGAGGCAGCACTATGTTGTGAGGGATAGGCTATGGCCCTCTCACACCACAGCGCTGTGCTCGCAAAGTAAACCCACCCGAAGACAACTTAGGCTCCCACAGTACCTGTCGATGTCGTGCAGGGCTTAGCTAACACTGCACACATCGGAGACAACGACACAGTAACCTTACCCCTAGTCTAGCTTTAGATAACCAAGCAGAATCACTCAACACCTTGCCAGGGAGACATATACCGGTCTACAACCTTCCCGAGAGAGGACACATACGGAAAAGTCCGTCTCTCTAACCTCAATAAAGCATAATACCTCCTTAACCTAATACATGGAAATATCTGAGAGCTTCGCGTACAATACGACTGGTCGACGGTGAACGTCTATGCTGAAACCAGAAGGGATGTTGAGTTTAATAAAGATTAGAGAATGAGAAAGGAGAAGTCGAGAGAGAGAAATAGTACGCAAAGTGGCGAGTATGGGGGACAGAATTGCAAAGGATGTAGGCGATACGTGTGTCAGGCAAGCTCTGAGCTGGTAAAGAACACGAGGCCGCGATGGGAAGGGACTAGTTGACCACCCGGCCGCCAACGCCGTCAGCGCCCAAGCGAGCCGCGTCATAGCTCACCCCGCTGCCAGGTGTACTCCCTCACCCTCTCTCGCTCGCCTCCCACACAAGCAACATTTATATTATAGCGAATATAAAATATAAGGCGCAGTCACAGACCAAAACAAAGACCATTACTAGACTGTCTGTGGCAACACGACACTAATTAAATAAAGCAGATCATTCTAGGACAACTGTAGCCCATCCCCCCATCCTGGCGAGCGCTAGCGAGCTGCAATGCCCCACGCAACCATTCTGCTAACGCCGGGAGGCGTCACAGTCGTAACACAGTGAACTTTATATTCAGGAACAAATCTCTTGATAAGCAGAAACAATATGAATTACATGAAAGATGTATGATTATTGTTTTACCGAGGGAAAATGAAGCCGCCCACGGTAACCAGCTACCCGCAGACCTTGGGAAATACCAGAGGGCCCCCAGCCGACCTCCACAACAGAGCCGGACATACACCTACAGCCAGGGGCACTGACGACAGGCTCAACCCAAATCCAACCCCATACGGCACCAGAATCACCATAGGCATGGTCGACCATTGGGGCCGCATAATAACGAAAACCGTTCTTCAACCGTTCTCTCTTAAGTGAAACGGGGTTAAATATAGAAAAGTCCCCCCGAAGACAGGTGAACCAACCCCCCACCAACACCTAGCCGGAACTACTTCTTGGAGTACCAGCGGGCGGTCACACGGCCCCATATCTACAGGAGTGACGTCACCACCACCAGCCGACCCAGGGTTGGCCGACGGCCAGGTCAACCCCGCCAATCAGGAAGGAGCATCATCTGTAGAGTGGACGTGGGAGGGGATACGTAAACAGATACTGAAGGCCCTATCATTGTTATCCACCTTCCCCCCCATCACCGGAACGACAAGGACCCATGTCAATGCTAGGAAGGGCCAAGGGTGCCCTTTTTCCATGTAGCCAACCCAGGCCTAGGAACACCTAAGGAGTGAACACGTACTCAGACCAGGTTAGGAAAGGTATCTCACCCTTCCTTCTGAGCTAAGTGTCAATGACCTCCCTAGGTGCTCCAAAGTCTTAGTGTGGTAGAAAATAAGGAGTATTAAATACTTCCTGGTGCCTCGGTCAGTTTCACTGCCAAAGCCATTCGTTGTTGGACGTAAAAGTAGTTTATTATCTTGGTCAGCCACACTGCTGAGATTATCCGTGGTCTGTCTATCAGGCCCTCTCTTAACGTAATTTGCATTCGATTATTCGTAATTCTAAGTCAAACCTTCAGTACGCTATCAGAATTAATATCGCCATCTTAAGAGTAGATTGTCACATGCTGGAATGACTACTCAGTCATCTAGCCACTGCCTACACATACTGTAAATAGCTAAACTCTGCTTTACCTTGTATCTCATTCGAGTCCAGCTAGAAACCCCCGTTCATTCTAACCACACACGAGCATCATTCTTGATTATTTAACATATATCTTCTTTGTCTAAATCTGTGTATGTTGTGTATATATTATTGTCCTAGTTCTGATTTGTACAGGTATATAAAGTAAAGTGAATACCTAATTGCTACCATTTGACCTTGCTACAGGTAACCTCCTTAAGGTGAACCCCAGGTAAATAAACTGCCTGATAATTATTGTTATGTCATGTTGGGACTCTTATGTCCTATATCTGTAATCACCGTAATTACAATAAATGTGTGAAAACCTAATTCGACTACTCACTCCAATACCTCTCCCTTTAGCAGTTTAAGACATCCATACATGCAGAAGATTACGCAGCCCTCACTCGTCTACATCTAATAACGAGGCTGGTATCTTAATTATAGTATGTATGTAAAGTTTCAGATCCATACATCATGGTTGGTAGCGTAGCACACGCTGGTTATAAACTTTATGCTTAAGGCATATTGGTAGTGTACTTTTCATGATTTTCTTCTGTTTGTCGAATCCTTTCCATCCTAGAGTGATTCGCTTTACTATTTCATGTTCATTGTCTTTTGTTAGTTTCATTACTTGGCCAAAATAAGTGTATTCTTCTACTTCCTCTAGAATATCGTTATCAATCCTAACTATTCTGCGTCGGGTCTTATCATTGTACATAACTTTGGTTTTACTCCTGTTCATTTTTAGACCTATTTAATTTGAGACTTTCCTTATTGTGATCATTGAGCATTTCCTGGAGTGTTTCTGCTTTATCTGAAATTAAGACAATGTCGTCTGCAAATCGAAGATGGTTAAGGTATTCCCCGTCTAAATTAATTCCCTTTGATTCTCATGAACATTTTCTGAATATCCCTTCAAAACAAGCTGTGAACAGCTTGGGTGAGATTGTGTCTCCCTGCCTCACTCTTTTCCCAATCTTTATTTGTTTTGTGTCTTTGTGTAATCGGACCACAGCAGTGCCTTTTGCATATATTATATATTCTCTAAGAGTAGCATATATGTTTTATCTAATCCTTGCTCATGTAGAGAGTTTGCTATAGATGTTATCTCTACCAAATCGAAGGCCTTATCGTAATCTACAAAAGCTAAACAAAGAGGTTTATTATGCTCTGGAGTTTTCTCTATTAGCTGGTTCATTGTATGCAAATTATCCATGGTTGAATATCCACTTCTAAATCCTGCCTGTTCCCGAGATAGATTTTCATCTAAAATATTATCTAACCTATTTGTGAGGATTTTAGAGAACACCTTGTAAATAACTGATAAAAAACTAATGGGACGGTAGTTGCCGAGATCTTTCTTATCGCCTTTTTTGTTTAAGTAGATTTACTATTGCACCGCGCCAAACTTCTGAAACATCCCGCTCACACAAACATTGGGTGAACAGCTGTGCCAATCTAAACTGGATCTACACTGCATCCTTCAGAAGATCGCTTGTTATCCCATCATCTCCTGGAGCTTTTCCCCCTTTCATTTGTTTAGGGCAGACCTTACCTCATCTACAGATATACAGTATGTGGGACCTCGCCTGTGTCTGTTGTTGAATCCTTTGATGGAACTGAAATACTTGAAGAGTATCATTTTTCATACAACTCTTCGACTCGTGTCACAATTTGTTCTCTACAGTTTAGGATTCCACCATTGCTGTCTCTCAGATAGTTCATTTGTTGCTTACTTAAGGCTAGTTTACGTTGTGCTAGTTTGAGTTTTTTTCCTTTCCTAATAGATTCTTTAACTAAGTCCGTATTATTTTTCTTTCTTCTTCCCGTCGTCTTTTGTTGATTAGCTTGTTTAGTTCTGCTCTGTCTATTTCATCTCTCTTTGTTTCGATTTGCATTGCTTTTCTGCTTTTTATGAGATTTAGAGTAGTTTGCGAGTACTTGCTTTCTTTACTGGTGTTTATTCTTCCTATCTTTTCTGCTGTGTCTCTAATTGCTAATTTAAAGTTTTTGTTGAGTTGTTGATGTCATATCCATTGCTGTCAAGAGCTTGGCATCTATGTTTATGTTCTAGCTGTAACTCCATCTTATTATCTTTAACTTTCTCTAGGTATGCTTTCTTCCCTAGAACTAGCATATTTCATATATATATATATATATATATATATATATATATATATATATATATATATATATAAATATATATATATATATATATATATATATATATATATATATATATATATACATAATATATATATATATATATATATATATATATATATATATATATATATATATATATATCTTTCCTAAGTATAACTTATAATATATATGTTATACCAGGATTTTACTGGGGTTGATTGGTCTAAATAGGTAGGTTCTACTTGACCGGAGGAGCCGAATTCGTTTTACCACATACACAGAAAGTAATAGAGGATCATTATAACTCCTTGCGACATATTATGTTCCAATAAGTCCGAGTAGGCAGTAGCCCCGGTATCATTGCCACTGCCTCGCACTACACTCACAACAACACTGCGGCCGTTAGAATTATCGGAGGTGGCTGAGGTTGCCACCAACGGTTTTATCGTAAGCTAACTTATCGGACTTACTGAGCTCCATATGACGCTAGTGTGTCATATAACTTATTAGAGAGCCATGGAGATAAGTGCATATGACGCGATCGCGTCATATATGTCTGGAAGAGATAACAATACGTACATTCATATTTTATTTATTTGCACAAGAATATTGCATACGTAATATTAGATAGTGGTAAATAACAAATTATAAGACGCACGAGCGAGGCTCCAGTAAGTTCACTCGTAAGACTGTTGCTTTTACAATATACTTTAGTGCTCCCTTCAATCAAGGTATTTACACTTGCACTCGATATAGATAGGTTATTATTAGTGTGACGTTTACCAGCGTGGGCAGAATCGCCTCTCGTTAGCTACTAGCGCTCGCCAGGGACATCGAAATGGGCTACAGTTATCCGAGAATGTTTTTCTTTGTTTTCGTCTGTGACAACGGGAAGTATTTTATATCATTAGTAGAATATAAGATGCATTGTGTAAAGTTAAGGAGAAAGAGCGATAGAGGCAGCGTGGTAGTAGTATGTGCGTGTGTATGTATGTGCTGCCTCCCTCGCTCGGAGGAGTTTTCCCGCTCGCGCGCGGGCTTGCCCGCGCCCTTGATTGGCTGGCGGATCCTGGTGCGTCCTAGGGGCCTGCTGCCTTGTGACGTCTCGGCCCGTGATTGGCCGACCATCGCGCCCTTGCGGGCTCCTATGTAACTAACCTCCTCCATGAGGGTTCCCAGGAGCTGTTCTCCTCAGGACAGGTTTGGCGCGCATGCTTCTAACATCCCTTTGCATACTCTCTCCCGATCACCCCGTTTATCACTGTCTCTCTCTCTGACCTTCTTCTTTTCCATTGCTTCTCACCTTTATTCAATTACTTGTCCCCTTGGGTTCTGCATACGGTTTCCATAGCCGGCCCATTGTATTGTATGCGCCGTCCTCAGAGATATTTACATGTACTTAGAATAGGTTTTGAGGGTTCTTAGTTAGTAGAGTTTGGGAAGTTAGTGTGTCTCCATTATTGATTTAGTGTTTCTGCTCTTTTATTTAATGCTAGACTGGGATAAGGTAACTGTAGTCGTTGTCTCCGAAGTGTGTATGGTTTGCTTATACCTACACGACTTCGACCGGTCCTGTGGTAGCCTGTGTTGTCTTTTCGCTTGCGTCCTTTGCGAGTGAAGCATTGTGTTGACTGAGGGTTTTGGCCTGTTCCAGTTCCACACTTTGCTGCCTCTTTGCTTGTCTTTAGAGGGTCGCCAGGATAGAACCAGATACTTGTGATCTGGATCTATCAAGAGAGCACCCTAGTCAATTAACGTAACTTAAAGGATGCAGTCTTAAGGACATCGCTAGGCTACGAGCCTGTCTTGCTCAACCACAGTTCCTTACCTAGAGTATTCCAGCTAGACATTATTAATCGAGTAGACACTTATTAGTATTTAATATAAGCTCTTTGATATGTACGCATTATTATTCACAGCATTTATTAGTCTAGGTTGTTGTTGAGTTGCACAACCATAGCAGACTGTTTCGTTGATGAGGAAGTACTTCTTTTAGTGTCGAGCATTGCTACCGTTGCACATTTATAGTATTCTCGTGTCAGTTAACATTATATGTCCTTTCTTTTAGTGTATTCAGTTTACACGTGTGGTGTCCTGCCTCCTGCCTTTATATAGTTTAAGATACGAGCATCTTATGAGCATCAGACTTTCTTCAGAAGTTTCCAGGTCTATGCTGTAGGACTATACTTCACTTTCTTTTAGATAGGAGTGAAGAGTTTATTGTTATTTAGAGTAACTGTATTGAAGCATCTTTTTATTGTATTAAATCTTGCAGTGATTTAATTGATCTTTCCATAGATTCCTTGTTATGCATTTTAACGTAACTTTCATCTTGTTTGTTATCAGGCTATACCAGTGTGGGTTAGCCTGAAGTAGAGTTCATTTATGCCCAGTTAAGGATACCCCATTATTGCAGATTAACTCTGGAGGGTATAGGTGTTTTTGTTCGCCGGCATATAAGTTCGAGGGTTTGGATCTAGCGTACCGTTGTTGCATAATGCGCTATTACTAGTCCAATCATTAAGTGCCCTTGTTTTATTCGTAGCCCCGGTCGTAACAATTGGCGACCTTGCCAGGATAAACTAAACGACTAAGATAACAAATGGCGACCTTGCCTAGTATCTTATCTTAGTCGTCATACCAAATGAACTAAGAAATAATTGCAGGATTTTTGGACATTTGTTTTAGGAGGAATATTATGGACATGTTGGAATTTTTTTTGGCAACGTAGTATAGCACTTGAGTTGTCTTCAAGCATTTTTTGAGTGAATAGTGCTACATGAGAGTTTAGGTACTTCTTTTTTTTATAAACGTTGAGAATTTTCGGTGGACACTATGTCGAACGACGGATCAGTGCACAGTGAGGACACAGTATGGGAAGCAGGCTCTGAGGTGCAGAAGCTGGGTTTGTTAGAAGGCATTAGAGTAGTAACCAGCGAGGAGGATGCAAGGAAGTTTCTGGAGATGCCTATTACTGTTGACCGGGTGTCGGGGATTGATCGGTATGGTGTCTAGTGTTTGGCCACGGTCATGGGGCATGTTGGCACTAGCAGCATGAAGAGAAGTGACCTGGTGGCCTGTGTGCTCGGTGGGGTGCGTGGGGCTTCAGGTGGAGCGGGAGCTGGGGCACCTTCGGCCCAGCCCCCATTCCACTCGAGTCCTACCATGGCGCCCCCTCGGGCTCCGGAGCCGGGTACGTTCCCGCAGGCCGATAGTCACTGGCAGCGTGGGTTGGCCCTGGGTGGATCACTGGGTGGGTCTCCAATTGTTGCAAATCCTCCTCCTCAAGGTTTAACTCCAGATATGATCTTCTAGCTTGAGATGGCTAAGATGGCTAAGCAGCAGGAATACCAGCTTGAGATGGCTAAGATTGAGATGGCTAAGATTCAGAAGCAGCAGCTGGAAGCTGAGCTCAGGATTCAGGCTGAGGAGAGAAAGGCCATGTACTGTGCAGACATAGAGTTTGAGAAGTCTCGGGTGGAGTCGACAGGGCAGCGTCTCGGTTCTGGGAATCGAGGTCTTGATCAGCCTTTATCGCACCTTCTTAAGTTAGTCCCTGCATTTGACGAGTCGGGTTTCACCGAGTTTTTCCTGCGTTTTGAGAAGAAGTGCCGGGAGCACCAATGGCCCGAGGTTAAGTGGGCAGCCCTTGTTTCCTCTAGGTTGGTTGGCAAAGGACTCAAGGCATATGATGCATTGCCCTTGAAGTCTTGCATCCATTATGAGGTATGAAGGAAGCTGTTCTGCGGGCATACGAGTTACAACCAGAGACATATAGGTTGAAGTTTCGGGATGTTACGAAGGGTCTTGACTGCACTTTTCTAGAACATGCCCGGGAACTGTCTGATGTATTGAGAAATTGGCTGAGGTCAGAGAAGGTGACGACGTTCGAAGAGATTGAGCAGTTAGTCCTTCTAGAGCAATTTTTTAAATGCACAGGCGGCGACCTGACTTTGAACCTCAAAGAGAAACGTCCTAAAACTCTACAAGAGGCAGCTGAGATGGCTGACCTGAGATTATCACTGATTCGTGGTTGCGGGTCTGCACAACGGACCGATGCATTTAACAACGGGCGCAACACTCCACCCCCCCGAGTCAGTGATGCAACATTTAATAACAAAAGCAAGAGCAATGATACCAATTTTGATCACAAACCGAAAACCGTCCCGTTTAAGAAAGGTCAGGGCCCTTCCCCACCTCAGGGGAAGTCCAAGGGTGAAGTAGAGTGTTCTAAGTGTCATAAAAAGGGGCATTTTGCACGTTCCTGCCCTAGTAACCAATCTACAGCAGTCGTGTCTTTGGCTAGCAACATTGGGGTGTCTCTGAGGTCTTCTGCATTTACCCGGGGTGATATGTCAGATGCGGGGGCACAGCCAGTGAAGGAGTGTCCGGAAGGCTTGAAACCTGTCCGCGATGCTTTTTGCGACCATAGAGGGGGTGGCTGCGTGAGTTGGGCTGGTTGCAAGCATGGGTTGGAATTGTTGCGTGATACAGGTGCATCCCAGACTCTGATGAAAAACTTTACAGGCCAACCTATAAACGCGGCACGGGTAGTTGTGGTGCAGGGTATTAATGCTACACGGTCATACCCGTTGGTTCGAGTGGAGCTGAAGGTTGAGGGTGAGACACGAGAGATAGATGTGGGAATCGTGGAGAAACTGCCAGTAGAGGGCGTCGACCTTCTCGGCAACGACTTTGCGGTTCCTACTTCTGAGGTTCCACCCTTAGTCGTTGCCGAGAGGGCGGTCGACGTGAGTAGGGAGGGGCAGGAGTTGGTCGAGAGGTGTCAACTACAGCAGATGGCGTGTGTTGTCACCCGATCTCGTGCATCTAAGGTGTCACAGCCTATTCCTCAATCTCTAGACAAGCGGAGGAACGGTCGGAAGGAGAAAGCTAAAGTTGGGAAAAGTTTTGTGAGTTTTGATCCAGTGGCTCTTCTTGGCGACTCAGTATTAGCACCAATGTTAAGGTACAGAGTGGCCCCAGAACCTGTCACACTAGGTGAGGAGGTAGGGCGTGAGAATACTCCGAGACAGCACCGTTACTCACGCAAGCAAGATAGGATCGAACAGTCCAGTACCGGGGTAAGCCATAAGTTGCTCCGGGAGCACCTCGATAAATTGGCTCCTTCGGATATCTGTCGGCTGCAGCTAGGTGATCCTGAGCTTCAGAAGTGTAGTAACGGTGCAATCGAACTTGAGGAGGACCGGGATGCAAAGCCGGGGGACTTCTTTCGTGTGGAGGGTATTTTGTACAGGCGTTTTCTAGATCCCAGACGGAGTTGGGAGGGTGGGTCGAGAGTGGTGGACCAGTTGGTAGTGCCTAGTGTGTGCCGTGATAGCCTACTGAGGTTGGCGCATGATGTACCGTTGGCAGGGCATTTGGGTGTACGTAAGACGGCAGCAGCCTTGGCGAAATTGTTTGGGTGGCCAGGTATGAAGGCACATGTGGAGTCATGGGTGGCAATGTGCAGTACCTGCCAGACAGTAGGTAAACCAAACCAATGTATTCCCAAGGCTCCGTTACACCCTATTCCTGTAATCGGGCCACCATTCAGTAAGGTTATAATCGACATGGTTGGCCCTCTACCCCCTACTAGTGCAGGCAACAAGTACCTCCTCGCAATCATGGATGTTGCCACTCGTTATCCGGATGCATACCCCATGCGAAATGGTTCTGCTAAGACTGTTGTTCGTAACTTGCTATTGTACTGTTCTAGGTACGGGTACCCGCAGGAATTGCAGTCAGACCAAGGGTCCAATTTTACTTCTAATCTTTTCAAACAGACCATGCAGCAGCACAGTATCAGTACAGTTGTCTCTTCAGCCTATCACCCAGAGAGTCAAGGGGTGTTGGAGAGGTGGCACTCGACTCTGAAAAGCATGCTGCGTTGTTACTGTGTTGAAAATGGCAAGGATTGGGATCTTGGGTTGCCCTATGCTTTATTCGCTGCTCGGGAGGTACCTGGTGAAAGCCTCGGGTTCAGTCCCAATGAGTTAGTCTTCGGACATCAGGTCAGAGGCCCCCTCAACATGGTTAGAGAAATCTGGGAGGGCACAGCAAAACCATGTTCCATGTTAAAGTATGTCCTCGAGAGCAGAGAGAGAATGCTGAGAAGCCTAGAGTTGGCAGGTAGGAATTTGGTAAAGTCGCAATCACTGATGAAGGACAGGTACGATGAGAAGACAAAACTCCGGGAGTTTAAGGTGGGGCAGGAGGTGTTGATTTTGTTACCTCTGCCAGGTCATCCGTTGTCTGCTAAGTACGCTGGTCCTTATAAGGTGGTAAAGAAGATCTCTGACCTAGACTATCTTGTGGCTACTCCAGATAGGCGTAAAAAGTATCAGCTGTGCCACGTGAATCTGGTGAAATTGTTTGTGAGGCGCCCCCCTGAGCCTCTCGCTGTCCCTGTGTTGACCTGCAGCGGTCATGGTGGAGAAGGAGTGAGGGACAGTGAAGCCCAGGTGGAAGATACCTGGGAGTGTCATGTCTCTGCTGACCAGTGTGCGGGGAACTCCAGACAGGTGGCTGACGATGCTCTAGTGCACCTGCCTGAGCAACAGCGTGTAGCTGTGCAGCGCCTGTTTGCTTCATACCCCACTGTGTTTGCAGAGCATCCAGGCCTCACAACTCGAGTAGTGCATGACGTGGACGTGGGAGATCACCCCCCCTTTAAATCAGTACCCTACAGAATTCCACCCATTAAACTCCCAGCCCTCAGAGCGGAGTTAGAGTATATGTTAGAACGGGGGTTGATTGAGAAGGGGGCAGTGAGGGGGACATCTCCTGTCACTCTGCAGCCCAAGCCTAACGGGAAGGTTCGCTTCTGCATTGACTTTCGGAGATTGAACGGGTTGACTCCCACCAATGCTTATCCCCTTCCCCGTGTTGACGATAGTGTAGACAAGATTGGTAAGGCACAGTTTCTAACTAAGGTAGAACTCGTGAAAGGCTACTGGCAGGTGCTCTTGTCTGAGCGGGCGAAGGGGGTATGCGGGTTTGTGGTTGATGGAAACACCTACCGTTGCAATGTGATGCCGTATGGCCATAAAAATGCCCCAGCAACCTTCCAGAGTCTTATGAATGAGTTAGTAGGTGACATCCCTAACTGCACTGTCTACCTAGATGATGTTATAATCTACGATGACAACTTTGAGAGTCACTGTGAGCACATAGAAGCCTTGTTTCGGAAGCTTAGTGAGGCCAGCTTGGTGGTCAATCTGGGCAAGTGTGACTTTGTCCGGGCAACTGTACAGTATCTTGGGTTTGTGGTCGTAGCCCGAGGTGTGCCCCCCCAAAACAAGATACAGGCTATTAATCAGTTCCCCAGGCCGTCCACCAAGCGGCAGATCATGAGATTTTTGGGCATGATCGGTTACTATCGCCGTTTCATTCAGGGTTATTCTACTGTGTTAGCTCCTCTGACAGATTTACTAGCAAAAGACAAAAAGTTCAAGTGGGCACCTGAGTGTGAAAGGGCTTTTTCGCTGGTCAAGCACCTACTATGCACTCACCCAATCCTCAGGGCCCCTGACTTTGAAAGACCATTCCAGCTGGCAACAGATGCCAGCGGTGTAGGGGCTGGTGCCATCTTAATGCAAACAGACAAGGAAGGTTTGGAGCATCCAGTGAGTTTCTTTTCCAAGAAGTTTAATTCCGCTCAGAAAAACTACTCTGTGGTGGAGAAAGAACTGCTGGCAATAGTGTTGGCGCTCAGGCACATTGAAGTATATGTTCCTGCCTACGGGCCAGTCGTGGTGATTTACACCGACCACCACCCTCTTAAATTTCTGAACCAATTCCACAACCGGAATATGAGGCTGACACGTTGGTTACTCATGTTGCAAGAATACAATCAAGACATTCGCCATATTGCCGGTTGTGAGAATGTGATTGCAGACTGTTTGTCGAGGGTGGAGGATCCGGCGTAGATCACCACAGGTGTGTGGGTTTGAGTGGAGAAAAATCAGGTTTGCCCCTGTAGAGCAGCCGTCAAAAACAACATTAAAATTAAATTAAAAAAATCACATAAGAACTCTTTCTTTTTTATAGTTAATTATAAGTTGCCAATGTTATAGCTAAAGTCCTAAGTTGAATCTGTCTTTCACTTAGTAGGCTGGGCTCTGTGAAGCTCGCTCAGGGAGCATAGCAGGCTAAAATTATACTATTGTGTTTGGGAGGGGTTATAAGATTTTCTTTATGTCAACATGTTGTTTTATGTAAGAATTGAGCATTGCATTTAATTTCTGGTGGAATGGCTATGTGTGACGGGTCTTGTCGGCATTCTGCCTTGTCAGATATGGTGCTCGCCTAATGTTGAGCATCCTATATCTTGGGCGGGGTGTGACGTCTACCAGTGTGGGCAGAATCACCTCTCGTTAGCCACTAGTGTTCACCAGGGACATCGAAATGGGCTACAGTTATCCGAGAATGTTGTTCTTTCTTTCCTTGTGCTCGCATTGTCACAGACAGTCCAGTGGTGGTCTTTGTTTTCGTCTGTGACAACGGAAAGTATTTTATATCATTAGTAGAATATAAGATGCATTGTGTAAAGTTAAGGAGAAAGAGCGATAGAGGCAGCGTGGTAGTAGTATGTGCGTGTGTATGTATGTGCTGCCTCCCTCGCTTGGAGGAGTTTTCCCGCTCGCGCACGGGCTTTCCCGCGCCCTTGATTGGCTGGCGGATCCTGGCGCGTCCTAGGGGCCTGCTGCCTTGTGACGTCTCGGCCCGTGATTGGCCGACCATCGCGCCCTTGTGGGCTCCTATGTAACTAACCTCCTCCATGAGGGTTCCCAGGAGCTGTTCTCCTCAGGACAGGCTTGGCGCGCATGCTTCTAACATCCCTTTGCATGCTCTCTCCCGATCACCCCCTTTACCACTGTCTCTCTCTCTCTGACCTTCTTCTTTTCCATTGCTTCTCACCTTTATTCAATTACTTGTCCCCTTGGGTTCTGCATACGGTTTCCATAGCCGGCCCATTGTATTGTATGCGCCGTCCTCAGAGATATTTACATGTACTTAGAATAGGTTTTGAGGGTTCTTAGTTAGTAGAGGTTGGAAACTTAGTGTGTCTCCATTATTGATTTAGTGTTTCTGCTCTTTTATTTAATGGTAGACTGGGATAAGGTAACTGTAGTCATTGTCTCCGATGTGTGTATGGTTTGCTTATACCTACACGACTTTGACCGGTCCTGTGGTAGCCTGTGTTGTCTTTTCGCTTGCGTCCTTTGCGAGTGCAGCATTGTGTTGACTCAGTTTGACTGAGGGTTTTGGCCTGTTCCAGTTCCACACTTTGCTGCCTCTTTGCTTGTCTTTAGAGGGTCGCCAGGATAGAACCAGATACTTGTGATCTGGATCTATCAAGAGAGCACCCTAGTCAATTAACGTAACTTTAAGGATGCAGTCTTAAGGACATCGCTAGGCTACGAGCCTGTCTTGCTCAACCACAGTTCCTTACCTAGAGTATTCCAGCTAGACATTATTAATCGAGTAGACACTTATTAGTATTTAATATAAGCTCTTTGATATGTACGCATTATTATTCACAGCATTTTTAAGTCTAGGTTGTTGTTGAGTTGCACAACCATAGCAGACGGTTTCGTTGATGAGGAAGTACTTCTTTTAGTGTCGAGCATTGCTACCGTTGGCATTTATAGTATTCTCGTGTCAGTTAACATTATATGTCCTATCTTTTAGTGTATTCAGTTTACACGTGTGGTGTCCTGCCTCCTGCCTTTATATAGTTTAAGATACGAGCATCTTATGAGCATCAGACTTTCTTCAGAAGTTTCCAGGTCTATGCTGTAGGACTATACTTCACTTTCTCTCAGATAGGAGTGAAGAGTTTATTGTTATGTAGAGAAACTGTATTGAAGCATCTTTTTATTGTATTAAATCTTCTATCTATCTATCTATTGCCTGACGCCGTGATCCCCGAAGGGGTGGCCACGAACGAACCGCCCCCATGCACCTCTGTCCCCAGTCAGTCGACGCCCCTCCCCCCAACCAGCACCGCCTTCATTCATGTAGTTCCTCACTCCATCCTTCCACCTCATATTCGGTCTACCTCTCCCCCTCTGTCCCTCCACCTCGCTCTCGTACACCCTCTTAGTCATTCTCTCGCTTTCCATACGTTCCATATGGCCGAACCATCTCAAGTTGTTCCTTTTCACACTTTCCAACACATCTACCTCTACACCACACCTCCTTCTTACTTCCTCATTAGTCTGTCTATCCCTCCATGTAATTCCGCACGCACTCCTTAAGTAACTCATTTCCACTGCTCTCACTCTTGGTCTGAGTCTCTCAACCAACGTCCATGCTTCGCTTCCGTAAGTCAGTGTCGGGATTACCACACTGTCATGCAAGGACTTCTTCACTTCCATACTGACCACCCTATTTCTTGTTATTAAATCTTGCAGTGATTTAATTGATCTTTCCATAGATTCCTTTTTATGCATTTTAAGGTAACATGTATCTTGTTTGTTATCAGGCTATACCAGTGTGGGTTAGCCTGAAGTAGAGTACATTTATGCCCAGTTAAGGATACCCCGTTATCGCAGATTAACTCTGGAGGGTATAGGTATTTTTGTTCGCCGGCATATATGTTCGAGGGTTTGGATCTAGCGTACCGTTGTTGCATAGTGCCCTATTACTAGTCCAATCATTAAGTGCCCTTGTTTTATTCGTAGCCCCGGTCGTAACATTAGGACTGTCTTTAATTGAAGTATTACAATTGTCCTGTTATAAAGGTAATTAGGTAACTAGCACTTCCTTCAACTGAGGCATTACACTTGTGCTGTTAACTTTTTAGTTAGGCAACTGTGTGCCTATGGCTCGGAGTAAAATGCGTAGAGTTGTTCTAGACTAAGTGACTCAGAGGTTTTCTTTATGATTTCTTCCTCCACGTATTTCTGGTTATAATATATATAATTCACTTAGTATCAATATGATCAGTTTTAATATAAGTACTTCTCTAATTTAAATGGGCTTCACTAGTACTTTATTTATATTTTATTTAGCAAAAGAATAAGAGAGTATGGTTTCACTGGAGTACTTCCTCATATATAAGGAGCTTCACTAGTACTGGTATTTGTAGATGAAATTAAATCTTCTCTCTAGGCAACACTTAGTATTAACCACTTTTCTCAGGTCCTTCTGTGTTTTTCAAACAGCGTATAACTTCACTATTTATTTGTAGAGTGGCAACCAGTAAACTTCGATGTATAGGTTGGGCCATGGTGGTGGTCCTGATGTGGCTAGTTGACAGCAGTTGTAGGCCTATTCGAACTCCTGGTGTTGGACCTTGAATAATACCTACCATATGCCAGTAGCTACATAGGTAGAGTAAAATCGAGCTAAAGTAGGAGAGAACTCACTAACTGCTCTGGTCTTTATAAGAGTTTTGATGCAGAACGTTCAGAGTCTTGATGTTGGTTCTTAAATATCGTGTGCAAAATGCCAGTGCACTAGCAACATGTTATCGAACTAACGTAAGATAGTTGTTTTTGACGCAACTCATCTCAACTGTTCTGACCGTTATAATAGTCTTTCAGAACTGAGGATGATGGGTATACTTTGTCCTTTTTCGAGATATAACTATCTCGAAAGGATTCCTTGATGAGTGCCGTTATAAGCTAAACGGTATCTCACAGAGCCCTAGTCTAATAATGTCTCGCCAATGCGAAAGACAATTAACGCCTTACGAGCGGGCCCGTAAGGAATTTCTACTACCCGCCAAGCGGGGGGTTTTACCCTAAATGGCCTTGTTTCCGTGCTCTTTTTCATGCATAAACAAGAGCCAGAGCGTAATACAATTATGTATCCCTGAAAGGGCATTAATTCAACTTTCCAATGACATTAGAACCATCCTCCTACGACCATGCGTTCTCTTGCAACGATTGTGCAAGACGAAGGAAAAATCCCTAATATACGGTAATTTCTTGACATAATACCCTGTGTAGTGAGGGAGGGAGGGTGGAAGTGTGTGGAGTAAACGTCAGTAGGCCCACTGGACCCGTGGTGAACGGTCAGAGCCTGACCTATGCTCCGCCCACCGCTCGTCTCTCTCTGAGGCAATATTGCTCCAAAATTGCACACAGACTTTAGTCGGTCCCCGCCACATAGTCCTTTCTTCTCTAGACCGACTTAAGTCCGGTCCCACCAAACAAGGGTTAATAGAGAGTTTGTTCTATCCCGAATAAAGCGCTTGACTTGTCGGCATTCTTTATTCACAATAGTGCCACGGTTATGGGTAAGAAAGTTATATTAGTTGCATCCAGTGAAGTGTCTAATAATGGCTTACTTGTTGAACCCACAACAACAAACATCTATTTTTTTTTTTTTTTTAAGAGACAATGAACGGAGGAAGGAAAAACACAGATAAAACAAAAAAGTCCATGTGCCTAAAGGCATCCTCCATTCATAAAATGTTTGTAACAACTGGATTTAAACATTTGTAGATTGTAAGTTTGTGGAAAGCAATTCGAGGGAAGTGAATTCCAAAGAGTAGTAGCTCTGGGGATAAATGAATTCTGATAAGCAGAAGTTCTGCATTGTGGAGGAGAAAGTGTAAATTCATGGGCGCTCTCAGCTGCCCTTGTTCTATGGGGAAAGATGTGGAGAGGCGGCACAATTGAAGCAAGTTCCTCGGAACAATTGCTGTGAAAATATCTGTAGAATAATGCAAGGGATGCAACGTTTCTTCGTATGGATAATGTAGGAAGGTCCTGTGTGATTGCAGGGTTATTGATTAATCTAATAGCTTTATTTTGAATTTTGTCCAACTGCCTCAATGCAACCACTCCACTTCCACCCCACAGAGGTGAACAGTAATCCATCTGAGAACGCACATGACTTTTATATATTACGGCCAACTGCTCGTCAGTGAAGAATTTTCGAACTCTGTACAGGAGTCCCAGTTTTTTAGAGGCATTCTTAGCAATGCTTCTAACATAATGTGTCCCGCTCAAGTTAGTAGTTAATGTTACACCGAGAATGTCAATACTAGGGGAAGTGGGAATATTTACATCATTAAAAAATATATGGGAGTCAGTGAGATTCTGTCGGTTAGAAAATTGAATGTACTTGGTTTTCTGTGCATTAAAGGAAACTAGATTCTTTTGTCCCCATCCATTAATTCTAGAAAGGTCCTGGTTCAGAGAAATTGCAGTGTTTATTTTTGAATTTATAAGATCGGGTTGGGTGAAAGAATTGGTAAATGTGAAGGAACTGTGGAGTGTTGAGTCATCTGCGTAGGAATGTATTGGATTATGAGTGGTAGATATGAGATCATTGATATGAATGAGGAACAGAATTGGGGCCAAAACTGATCCCTGGGGAACACCAGCATTTATTGAGTGAAATTGAGAATAAAGGCCATCTACCATTACACATATTTTTCTGTTATGAAGATAAGAAGAAATTAGTGGAACTAATGATGCAAGGCTGTAGTGTGACATCTTCGACAATAAGGATTGATGCCAGACTCTATCAAATGCCTTTGATATATCCAGTACTATTGTATGTGTTTCACCATGTTGGTCTGTAGCTTGGTTGATTTGATGCGTAAGAAGGCAAAGAATGTCTGCAGTTGATCGACATCGTCTAAAACCATATTGCCTATCACTGATTTATTTATTATTCTCAAGATGCTTAATTATGTGATTATTTAATATAATTTCAAAGACTTTACCAAGAGTGGAAGTTATAGCTATTGGTCTGTAGTTTGATGGATCTGAAGAGGCACCTTTTTTAGGAACTGGATGAATGTTTGCTTCTTTCCAGGGTACTGGGAAGCATGAGGTATGAGTACACAGACGGAATTTTTTTGCCAATACAGGAGCGAGCACCAAGGAGCAATTCTTAAGTACTATTGGAGGAATTTCATCTGGACCAGGAGCCTCATCTACTGAGAGATGCTGCAAAATAGTTTTGACATGTCTGGTGTGGATCTTAACCCTCTCACGTTCTTGACGCAATTTTGAGCCTATTAGGGATACTTTAAAGCCTTTGTTACCATCAGGGGTATTTAGAAACCTTTAGTTTAGTTACTTCAACCTCTGCAGTTGTCTTTGAGTTAGCTGTGGGCAGAAAACTAATTTTGGAGAGGTAATTATAAGAGTGAGAGAACTCTATTTAGTATTGCTAATCTGGCAACCTCTGCGTCATATGATTGTGAGAGGGTTAAGTGAGGGAATTTCAGCAAATTAAAATTAAGTACAGGGACATCTTGATTTATTTCATCTAAGGTTGAGTTGGTGGAGAAAATATCCACAAGAAGGTTAGCTTTACCTCGTGGGTCACTTACAAGATTGCCAGTCGGGATTTTAATGGTGGAATGGATGAAGCAGTAGTGAAGTTGGATTTGAATGAGTTAAGAGTAGACCAAAATATTTTGTTATCATTTGGATTATTTAGAAGTTTATTTGCCTGCTTGTGGAGAAAGTTTGATTTAGTTAGGTTTAATACAGTTTTGGCATGATTTCTGATGTTTCTAAAGTAATTAAAGGCTTCATGTGTTTTTGATCTTGTGTATGGATTGTAGGCTATTGCTTTTTGTTCAGTTACTCTAGCACAATTATGGTCAAACCATTTAGGCGAATTAGATCTTTTACTGTACTTTTGATGAGGAATAAAAGTTTCCATTCCAATTTTTACAAAATCTTGTATGTGGCTCAAGGTGGAGTGTGCATCATTAGAAAAGAAAGAGGTCCAGGGAATATCAATAAAGAAACCTTGAAGACCCTCCCAGTATGCCCTATCGTAATGCCATTTAGTCACCAAAACAGGTTCAGAGTGGGAAGGTGTGGTAGGTGATAGACAGGTGGCCTGTATCAGACAGTGATCAGAAGATCCAAGCGGGGACCTCACTGTAACATCATCATTTTTTGAATTGGTTGTTAAAAATAAGTCCAGTAGGTGGGAATTATGATTAGGATTATCTGGTACACGGGTGGATTGGTTGACTAGTAATTGAAGTAAACAGTTCTGTACCAGTGCACTAAACCATTTATCCAAATAGTATCAAGGGTGGCCCAAGTTTTCCAGCTATTCCTTACTCTCCAGTTATAAGTGTTAAGTTTTTGGACGAGGTGAAATGACACAAACAATAGGCTAAATATGAAATTCAAGACTGATGTCACAACACTCACAAATATCCAGGTTCAAGGAAACTAGAATACAAATTCTTAGTTTAACCCACTGAGCCCCAGCGACGCAGGGTTTGCGTCCACAATGTATGTAACGCTAAACCCAAGCGACGCAAACCATGCGTCCTGGCCGGTCCGGTCCCAATTACTCAGGTCCTATGGCACCTAGAGGGCTCAGATTTGTATGGGAACTGTGTAAGTATCCCACGCAACCATCCCGATGGTTGAAACTCTCAAAGTCCAATCACGTGCGCGTGAGCGCGCAAAAACCGGTATTTTGGGTGTTATTGCCTTCAAATTTTTACTCTTGTAAAATTGACTTTCGGGGGCTCCGTAGGACCAATTTTTGACCTTTTCGATATTTTTTTTTTTTTTTTCCTTCATTCCTAACCCATTCGCTATTGTTTCTGGAGAAAACAAAAATCAGAAACAGCCGGTCCCTGGTGGTACATTTATTATAAACTAGCTGGGGCTCAGTGGGTTAATTAAATTAAGTATTATAATGTAACAATAAAATCAGTCTCTTCAGGACGAGTAATTAGAATATATAATACACTAAGATTTAGCTTAGTAACAAAAATAATTATTATTAGAAAATATGCAAGTGAAAAATATATAAGTATATATCTTTACTGAAGCAACGCAAGGTTTAAATAGCTATATCACATAAGAATTAATATTTTCTTAAGATCACTGGAAATGGTTAATATATGTTTAATAACTTAAGAAAATGCACAATACATTAATAAAAGCAATACAAGTAATTAATACAACTATTTAAGCACCAAAATATCACTTGAGAAAATATTCCAACTACAATAATGAGGGGTAACTAAATTAATCTGATCAAATTCACAAACTTGGAATTTAATCACAAATTAATTTAATGCTTTACATTCATAATATTTATAAATGCAATCAAAAGGAAATGACAAAATAATATGAATTTACAGAAAACTCAATGATAATTAATTATTAACTGATCACTAGATTAACTTATAATTAATACAAACAAATATCGCTGAGAATAATGGTTTAATGTTATTTTAATACCACAAATTTTGTTGATATATTTGAAGATAAATAATGAATCTATATGCTCTAAAGATCATATGAAAATTTGTTTTAATCCTCGGCAAAACCTAATAAAAAAGTATGGTACTAAAAAAAAAAAAAAAAATCGTAACAAGGTTGTCAATACGGTACTTTCAGTCATCGCTAGCTCTAAACATCATATGCAAATGTGTTAAATCCTCGGAAAAACCTTATATAAAAGTAGGCTATGGTACTAAAATTTAATTTTCGTAACAAGGTTGTCTATACGGTACTTTCCCGTTATCAAATGTACAAATCAAGCTGAAGATTGCAGAGTAAACACCATAGACTTCATCGACTTTCTCTCACCTTCGTATAATCGACAGCCAATTTTTGTTTAATTTTTTATTAAGTACTCAACCAGCGGGAGTGTGGGGGCAGCAGCCCCCACCCATAATACTAGGTTAGGTTAGATAAGGGTGTTAGGTTAGGCTAATGTCTTTTCAAATCACTATCGGGGAGCGAGTGTCTCAACATCGATCGATAGGCCTAATGGGGAAAATAGTTTTTTCCGAAATTTCTAATTAATTACAAACACTATATATTGATGCAAATGACCAATTTTGTTTATAAAAAACACTCGGAAAATTTGTGGTATTAAAGTAACATTTTTTCCAGAATAATAAATAGGCTATGATCTAATAACACACTTATATACTCAACTCCCCAATCACAGGTAAGGATACAGATGCTTAATCATTTGATGGTAGCCAGGAGAGATATGTCACTTCACTAAGTATAAGAGTCACTATGTACAGGCAAGAGAGAGAGAACTGGCGTGGTGATTCAGCTGGTCTGAGAGTCCAAACTGCAAGGACTCAGGGGGTATATATATATTACCAGAGAATCTGGAATTGTCTACTTCTCCTTTTTTCTGATTCACCACGATGGCTATTGGGCATTCCTGATTCGACATAACCCAAAAATACGGTCACCCACCCAAACACTGACCAGACTACTGCAAAGACTACTAGTCCCAGCTCCCTGATTGGCTGACGACGGTGCATCCCTGCTACCTGGTTGGCCAATACCTCAGCTCCCTGATTGGCCAGAACATCAAAAGCGGCGTGACGTCACAGGCCTCTTGATCTTCTTGGAACTCAAGCTCTGACAAGACTGAGGACATCGAGCTGAGTGCTGATTGGCTATCCAAACCAGCCACTCGTCGGAGCCTGGAGAGAGACGACCAAGACGAACAACTAGACCTTCAATTAAATTATGAAAATTTAAAATAAAACCATCCCCGTATAATTTAAATAAATAACAAAGGCTCGCCAAGAGTCCCTACCTAATCCCAAACTGAACCCTGCGGCCATTGGCACAAAGGGGCCCTTTAGAAGGGTGGAGAGGGAGAAGGCAAGGGTGGCAAACACACTCATAGGAATAGGAATAACAGGAACGGCAAAGAACCTCCTACGACTTTCATATAGATGGAAGGGGAAGGCAATCTTAGCCAATAGATAAGTTCCTGTTATGTAGGTAGGCAGGGGGCCAATAATGATTCAAAATTACTAGGGTTAAAATAAAAGTTAGAAATAATGATGCCAATGCAAAACTAAAATTTCTAGAAGTAGTAGGACCAGCAAACATCCAAGTATCAAAAATAACCCATCACAATGACATTCTCATCATATCAACACTCTCAGACAATGCCACTGACCTTCTCCTCACCCCCCCCCCTCCCATTAGTGGAAACCCTTGAGAATGAGGGTTTCACTCCAATCCTTCCACCCCACATCAAAAGCCAAAAGATGCATAATATGCTCCAATGTTGATGAACATATTCTCCAAAATGGCCCAGAAGACATAAAAATCGAACTAGAAAGGGTACAACAACACCTAGAAATCAGGCACGTTGCAAAGTTTGGAAACCACTTTCTAAAACTTGAATTTTCAGATGTAAAGATGGCAGAAAAAGCAAAGGAAGGGCTGAAGCTTTTCCACCTAACAATACCAAAGAGGAACATCCAACAAGAAGAATATATCCATGTAGAAACTTGTATGAAGTGCTACAGCCTCGATGACCACCCCACCTATAATTGTAAAAAAGGAGATCAATACAAAATATGCTCTGAATGCAGCTCCCTAGGACACACAAGGAAGGAATGCACACCACAAGGAAGCAAACAAATTATAAACTGCGGGGACAATCACAGGACCCTAGCCAATGAAGTGCGGAAAAAGAAAGGAAATAGTGAAAAAGAAACAAAAGGAAAACAGAGACAAGAATAAACTCAACTATGCACAAATAGCAGCCAAACCAAACACTCACCAACCACAAGCTCAACAATCCACAGCACACCAGGGAAACTCTCAACTCTACATCCCCCTAATGCACTTTGCTCACTTAAGGAACGCTGCAGAACAAAACAACTTTAATGATGAATACGTCATGCTCCTGAAAATGAACAACCTACCTCCTGTCAAACTCCCAAAAGTCACACAACAAGAATCACTAGAAATGCTAAACCTAATTAACCATCAGCAACAAATAAAGGAGATATCCAAGCTCATCCAACATCAAGAAATCCCTACCATGACCAATACCCAAAGCAGTGAAGACCAACAAACCCAAGACCACCAAGAAGAAACAACATTAATAAACCACTATAAAAATTAAGAAACACAAGACAGTGAAGATGATAACCTACCCATACTAGAAGAACCACTATCACCCATAACTCTCGAAACAACTAACAATGAAACATACAACCAACTCGCTAACCCACACCAACAACAACAACTACAAGAAGACCTGAACAACCAAACAACCATAGCCTATAGCAAAGATGGACAACTGAACCCAAGAATAGCCAGCAACTTAGTCAACAAACTCATCCAACAAAATCAATTCAATCAAATCAAACAAATAAAGAAACAAAAGAAGACCAAATCTACTCTCACCCCTCCACTCACCCCTCCTACAACAAGATACGGTAGAAAACAACAATAGATACCCTAAAAATAATTCAACACAATGTACTCAATTGGAGAGGACGAAGACACTCACTAAATAACATATACAAAATTATAGACCCGCACATAATACTAATAAACAGCCATGGAGTACCAGATGGAGATTCACTAAAAATACAAGGCTTCAAAACTCATATAAAAAACCCAACTAACACACCCTGGTCCTGATGTGGCGGCGTCTACGCCGTGGGATCACCTCCCGGAGCTGCCAACCGCGGATGGCTGCCGACCCTCCACGGCCGGAGACAAGATCAATCGACCAGTGGAGGACAACCGGATGCCGGCCGCGGGGAGCAGTTTCGGGAGCCAAACCGTCACAACTATCCCCTGCCCCCCCCCCTGGGGGCACGGGTCCTTGGAGTGGCTTCGGTCGCGCCGGGAATTTCCACACCTCTCACACCACACACACACATCACACAGTTTTTCCTACACCGAGAAATGACTCTCCGGCTGTCATTTCTCGAAGACTTCTTCTAGCCGGAGACATTGAGAGCAACCCAGGACCCACGTACACATACATATGTCCAACTTGCTCAAAACCCATCACTTCGAGTCGCCACACTAAGGGTTCAGTTCTCTGCAATTCATGCAGGAACTGGACCCACTTCACCTGTACAACACTTGCCTCCAAGAATCACTACACGAACACCTGGACCTGTTCCTCATGCCCCTCCCTCTCCTAGTCAAATCCCTCGCCTAAAACCCGTCCACCTCTCCTCCCCAACCCACCTAGCCTTCCCATATCATCCACTCCCCCCCCCCCTAAAACCCGTCCACCTCTCCTCCCTAACCTTCCCATACCATCCACATCCTCAACTCAACACACCACACCCCATCCTAATCCATTCCAACCCCCATCTCCTGTTCCCCAATCCCCACCCCCACCTAACCCATCCCAACCTCCAGCCCCTCCCTCACCCCCACCCCATCCTCGTGCAGCAGCACCCAACATACATCGTGCACATAACATTAACATTCTCCAATTGAACATAGATGGCATTAACACAAAGAAACACGAACTCTCACACTTCATCAAACAACACAACATACACATTGCCATCTTACAAGAAACAAAACTCCGCACATCACAAAAAACACCCACATTTCATAATTTCACCACCATCAGACAAGACCGGGCTGTCGGCGGGGGCGGTGGACTCATCACCCTCGTACACAATGAAATATCATACATAGTAACCAGTGTACAAACCAAATCCCTCCTCCCCCCAAATGAAAACACAACAGAAATACAATAATTAAAATACGCACTGGCAACAAATCCAACATAACCATCATAAACACATACATCCCTCCCCAAACATCCCCTACAGTACCAAATGAATACAGACCACACTTACAACACATCACAAACACCCCACACATCATCCTGGGTGGTGACTTCAACGCCAAGACGTCGGCCTGGTTTGTCGACAACCCCGACACAGACAGAGGGCTGGTACTACAAAACCAAACAGATAACCTCATCATCCTTAACGACATCCATCAACATACCCATATTCCTCACCAAGCCCTCTATAACTCATCATCTCCAGACATCACCTTTTGCTCCCCAGAACTCGCCCCCACAACATCCTGGAGGGTGGTCAGAACCTTAGGCTCTGACCACCTCCCGATCATTATCACCACCAAAACCAGACTCACCCCAGCTAGCCACAAACACACATACACCAATTATAAAAGAGCTAACTGGGAAGCATTTACAAATGAGACAGAACAACACTTCACAACTCTAAACAGTACACCCATCACTAACATCAACAATGCTGTACACATACTCAATAAAACTATCCAAAACGCTGACAAGAAACACATTCCAAGAGGTAACAGAAAAAGACACAACCCCAACTTCACACCAGAAATTCAAAACCTCATCAGACAATGCGACACACTGAAACACTCCCCAGCACCCCACACACAAGACATCACACAACAAATTCAAGCACTCAACACCCAAACTAACAACAAAATACAAGAACAACAAAAACTAAATTGGAATAACTTCCTACAAACACTTGATCACAAAACAAACCCCAAAAAACTCTACAAAACACTAAACAGCATCACACTTTCCAACAACAACACAACACAATCACATGCTGCAATCACAACAACAGACTCTATTCCTTCATGTAAACAACAAGCAAACACTCTCATCAATCACTTCTCACATGTCAGCCACCTAAAACCTCACAAAGACAACTGACGTGTCATCCGACGTAAGAGACAATTCCCCACAGTCCCTGACTATACACCCTTCACCAATCACCAGACAAAGCATATCATCAACAATCTCAAGCACTCACCCGCCTGTGGCCTAGACAACATAAGCAACATACACCTCAGACACCTGGGACCACAAGGCATACAAACACTCACTAACATATCAAACTACAGCTATTCACACAACACAATACCAGACATTTGGAAACATGGTAACATCATCACATTCCCCAAACCCAACAAAGACCCCACGCTACCCTCCTCGCACCGCCCCATCACACTCCTTTGCTCCCCCTCCAAAGTCATGGAACGCCTAGTATTACAACTAATTACACCCGACCTACCCCTAGCTCCAACACAACATGGCTTTAGGCCACTGCACTCCACAAACACTCTTCTCACAGACCTTACACAAAGGGCTTTTGACGGCATCAACTCAGCTAGACCACCACACAGATCACTATTAGCCACACTCGACATTAGTAAAGCCTTCGATGCCATCCCCCGCCACAACCTAACAAACAAAATCTACAACACAAACATGCACAACAACACAAAAAGGTGGCTGGCCAACTTCCTAGCAGGCAGATGTGCACACGTATCTTTTGCCGGTCAGTCATCTAAAATCAGAAACTTTCCAAACGGAGCCCCACAAGGATCCGTCCTATCGCCCGCACTCTTCAATCTGTACATGCACGATATAACTACACCCAATACTCCCCAAATAAACTTAGCCTCCTATGCAGATGACATAACACTCACATGCACACACCATGACCCAAGAAGAGCAACAGATCTCCTTCAACCCTATCTCAACACACTACATGGCTGGTGCACTACAAACAGACTTAATCTAGCCCCAGCCAAATCCACCGCAACCCTGCTCACAAGCTGGACAGGTGAACACGAATACATCCCTCAACTCACCATAAACAACACACCCCTAACACATACACACACACCCAAAATCCTAGGAGTAACATATGATACTCATATGACATTCAAACAGCACACCACAAACATTAAAAAGAAACTGACACCCAGACTTAACGCCCTCAGGTCACTTGCTCACACAAAATTTGGACTCAACAAAGAAACTACCACCACAGTATATAAACAATACATAAGATCAGTAATGGAATACGCAAGCCCAGCCTGGGCTTCTAACCTAGCTGAAACACATCATAAGACCTTACAGACTATTCAAAACAAAGCCCTGAAGATCATTACAGGCTGCACAGCTACTGCACCCACAGATCATCTACATCAAGAAACCAAAATTCTCAAAGTCACAGACCATCTGGACATGAGAGGCACTCAATTCCTGGCAGCAGCCTTCACGAACCAAGACCACCCACTAAACTACATGGCAACACACCCACAGACACCAAGAAATATCAAAACAACACCCAGCTCATGGTATCACACACAATTATTATCCTCTCTCCCTCCCTGCCCACCCCGAACCAACTTCCAGAAGCACATCCATACTCATATCTCTCGCCAATCCATCCACTCACTCACAGACAACACGCAGCTGCATGCACTACCTCCCGAAATCCATCCTTCCGAATCCTCCCTCCCTCGCGAGGACAGAGTCCACCTGGCCAGGCTGAGATGCGGACACCATCCAGCTCTCCTGAGCTATCAGAAGAGACTGGATGACTCCGTTGTCGACGCCTGCCCGGGATGTAACACAGCACCCCATACCATTAAACACATCATAGAAGACTGCATTTCACACAACCACTTACGCCAACAACACAACCTACACTCAATGAGAGCTCTGTGGGAAAGCCCGATCGTGGCCATGGCCTTCCTCAGGGACTCGGGGCTGTTCGGCCAGGCAGCTTAGGGAACAACAACAACAACAACTAACACACCCTCAGACGGCACAGCCATTGCTATTAAAAACAACCTAATCCACAAAATATATGATGATTTCATATCTGACCTTCTTGCGGTTGAAATTCAAACAACAACAGGAAAAATAATTATAGCAACTGTTTATCTTCCCCCTAGAAGGCCTTTCCTCCCAACCCCTGACTTTTATAAATTATTCAGAATGAACGTCCCAGTCTACCTAATGGGAGATCTAAATGCAAAGCACCCCACTCTCAATACAAGAACCCAAAATACTGTAGGAAGACAAATTGGACAAATGATTACAAGAGGACTAGTAAGACACATTGGACCACAGTTCCCAACCTGCCATGCCATAAACTCATCAACAACTCCAGACATAGTACTTACAAACAACAAAACATTCCACAACATACACCTAGCACCCGGCCCCTTGACACCAAGTGACCATGTCCCCATAGTAGCAACCATTTCAACGTCACCCATTATCATACCATCACCTCCAAGACCAAACTTCAATGCAGCAAACTGGGAAAACTTTAAAAACGAAATTGACAACAAACTGATAGACAAATAACATTGATACAGGGACTTTAGACGAAATAGAAGATGCACTCGACGACTGGTACAGTATCATACAAAACACCACAAATACTCACATCCCGAAAACATGCAACAAAATACTACACAGTACTAGATTCAGTCAACAAACAAAAAACACACAAATACAATACAATACACTAAGACAACAAGCCCAGATATATGGATGGACATACGTTCAGTACAGACAATACAAACAACTCCAAGAAACACTACAAAATACTATGAGACAAGAACATACTGAAATGGGGTCAAATAAGATCATGGAAACAGCAAACACCTACAATGATCCGGCAACATTTTGGAGAAAACTAAAAGCCCTCCAAGGACATGACTCTCATGAAGCTAACTACACAATAGATAACCAAGGGAACAAAATCTACTCTCACACAGATCAAGCAAAAATACACAAACAATACTGGGAGTCAATTTTAAACGAAGAAGACGAAGAAGAAATACCACAATACGACAGAATAAGAGATTACATGCAAGGAAACCTACATAGAATCACACCGTATCAAACAGCCAACCCAGACAGACTCGACATCAATGACCCACTCACTAGACCGCTAACAACGATAGAAATACAAGAAATAATTAAGAAAATGAAAAAATCATGCCCAGGACAAAGTAATATTAACAAAACAATCCTAATCAATCTCCCCAACTCAGCAATAACAAGATTAAAAGAAATATTCATGCCTCCCTATCAGCAAGTTACTTTTCAAAAAAATTCAAAGAAGCCATCATAAGATGAATCCCCAAACCCGGAAAAAACCCTCACTACACTGAAAACCAAAGGCCAATATCTCTACTTGAAGTACCTGGAAAAATCTTGGAAAAAGTCATAAACAAAAGACTCAGAACACACATGAACACAAACACCCTATACAATAACACACAATTCGGATTCAGAGAAGGTAGAGGAACAACTCATGCATTAGCACTAGCCACTGAATTAGTTGCCAACAACAAAGCCTACAAAGGACAATGCCACATCATCCTGAGGGACATCTCGAAAGCCTTTGATAAAGTCTGGCACTTAGGATTGAAATTCAAAATCCTCAATTTAAACTTACCAATAATAATAGAAAAACTACTCTGTAATTTCCTAGACGACAGAAAAGCAAAAGTGAAAATCAAATCAACCCCGAGTGACAGTTGTCCCACAGGGATCAGGTCTCTCTCCACCTCTCTTCATAAACTACACTTCAGATACACCACCTTCACAAACAGGCACAAACATTTCATACGCAGACGATATAACACAGATTGTAGGATACGCAGGACCATCAAGGGCAATAATGGCAAGAAAAACAATAAGAGAAGCAGAAATCATTAACAACTATGAAAAAGAATGGAATATAAAAACAAACACTAATAAATTCACAATAATTCAACTTGCAGTAAAAAATAAGGAACAAATTATAGTAAACCAAGAAATAATTGAAAATAAAAATGCAGGTAAAATCTTAGGACTTCATATAAGCACCACAGGCTATATAAAACATGCAACAGAAAGAAAGAAACAAGCCAATGTTGCCCTCCATAAACTATACAGATTTAGGGAAATGGGAACACAAATTAAAACCCACCTTGTAAAAGCAATAATACTACCTATTCTTGATTATCCACCAATTCCAACTCACACACTAAGTAGAACGCAACTAAGGAAACTACAAAAAATACAAAACAATGCACTAAGATTTGCCACAAATCAGACATATCCTTATACAATGACAACACGACAAATACACGAGGCAACAAACACACTTCCACTTAACATCCGGCTTCACAATCAAGCTAAACAAATATGGGCACATCTAGACAATCTAGAGGACCCAACATTAGAGAAAATAAAAGAAGACCAAGAAGTAATAGAAGAAAGGCAATTTCACAAATGGTTCCCAAGCAGTCTCAAAATAATAAATAACATAATAGAACCTGAACCTATCTATTAAAACATCATAACAAAGAAAGAAACATCTTTTAAAATTAAAAATATCAAAACAACTTAAATAAGACGTAAAGTATCAAACTAAAATTAAGTCAAACACATAGTTTTTAGCTAGCTACACAAGAAGAACACTAAAAACACACCACTTGCAACAACACAAAACACATATACAAAACCACAGCAAGGCGGTATGCCCGCCAACTTTTACTCTCCTCCTTTCCTTCATATTTCTGGCTTTACCTCTCCCCGCCCACACCGCTTCCTTCCTCCCCTTCCCCAGCTAGGGAAA
Source organism: Lithodes maja (assembly GCA_037953745.1). Lineage (NCBI taxonomy): Eukaryota > Metazoa > Arthropoda > Malacostraca > Decapoda > Lithodidae > Lithodes > Lithodes maja. Next base: position 153,851 of record JBAKBP010000271.1, on the reverse strand, counting down.
AAAAAAAAAAAAAAAAAAAATGTCTACTATACACGTGAATTAAATTATGCAAGGCTGGGAGAGACAGGCTGAATCCTGACAGGTCTAGAACTCTTGAGAATCAAACACATGAGTGGGATACTAAACTATTATACTAATCTGCCTTATATAATCAATTATAATTTTGGATTACATAACACCTCCCCCCTAAAGAAAGAAATTTACAAGGGAAATTTCTACTACTTCAAAACAATTAGGTTACAATCTAGACAAACAATCTGCAATCACATTTTCCTTCCCTTTAATATGTCTTATATCTAAAGGATATTCTTGAAGAAGCAGACTCCACCTGGTCAATCTCTGATTTTCATCTTTAAATTTACTAAGACATTTTAGTGGGTTGTGATCAGTATAAATAACAATAGGATCTGGGCCTGAACACAAATATAAAGAAAAATGTTGCAATCCCTAAATCAGAGCCAAAAGTTCCTTTTCAATAGTTGAATAATTATTTTGGGGTGGAGTGAACTTCTTGCTGTAATAAGATACAGGATGTTCAATACCTTGGTCATCCTCCTGCAACAAAACTGCCCCAGCTCCTGTATCACTAGCATCCACAGCCATTTTAAAGGATTTATCAAAGTTAGGGGTGGAAAGCACTGGCTGACTCAACAGGATAGCTTTGAGTTTGTTGAAAGAGGATTCACATGCTTCATTCCCCTCATATTTAACTCCCTTTTTTCAGAAGATTTGTGAGTGGTGTTACGACTGGGGTTCAAATATATCAGGGCTCTTATTCATTGGACTAGTAATGGCATAAATGTTACAACGGAAAGCGCTAGCTCCAACCTCTGAAGTATATTCCCAGTGAACAAAGAACACAAATACTCTACAGAGTTCTATATGCAATAATAGGCTATCAAACTCTCAATAAATGTGCGTCTACTCTAGGCTTAATGTTATGTGAACACAGCCTATTACTACCTATAACCGAAGGTGCTTGGTTATGGTATACAAAGTAAGGTGGTAAGAGAAGTTACAGCTTACGTTACTTTAATCAATAAATGTCAGGCACTCCTGCATGAAAGAAAGTGCACTAAAGTCCTTCAACACTAACAAGGAATCTTCTTTAAATGTTAGATGTTATAAAGATGCTCGTATCGGAAATGGAACCCAAAAAGGCAGGCAGCGGAACAATGCTCGGGCAGGCTATGCACACAAAAAGGCAGAATATATAATGCCGTCGGAGCCAAGAATATCCTAAACACTACAACACTAATAATAATCGCCACAATACAGTATTCCTATCAACAAAAAGAGCCTAAGTCGTTTGTGTCTCAATACATCAAACTAGGCTGCGAAATGCTTGTGTAATCATAAATGGGTATGCATAAAAAGAGTAATTAGGTTAATATACTTAATGTCTACTATGATTGATAAAGTCTAGCTAGAGTCAATGATACGAGATACCGGTGCGCATGGCATGCTGCATAGCCTAGTGCAAATCTCAAGTCTGTGTGTCAAATATTAGTTATACTGAAGGGTAGCTCTCTTGAGAAACCTTAATACCGAAGTATTAAGCGTTCTCCTGGCGTACCTCAAAGACAAACAATCGAGACTAGAACAGTGCAGAATGGTATAGGCAAAAAACCCTCATTCGTGCATGCTCTACTCTCAATGGCACACAGACTAGGATTTACTCAATCAACTCCAGTTCTCAGGTATGTCGTGCCGCTTTTAACTAAAGCCAGCACTCATAGGAAACAATACCTTTTATATCAGACTCCTAGTCTAGCATTATCTAATCCAGCAGAACACTAATAATTAAAGGAAGCAGCAATATGAAAGCCAACCAATGCTTCGTGATCCACTTATCTTAACAACTAACATACACAGATTATATCAGACCTTAACACACAATACAACTGGCCAGCATAAAGCTGATTTTGCAGAGTTAACCAGAGGGGATATAATGTTAATAAAGGTGGTGAAAGATATGGAAAATGAGAGAGATAGGCCGAGGAAAAGATTCTCAGGTAAGAGCGGGGACAGGTTGCAAGGGATAAAGATGGATGCGTTCTAGAAACCAGATCTGAGGGAGAGAGTGGCGAGGAACCAGTATATATACTTCGCACTAGCTCGAGCCGCGTGGGAAACTAACGGTTACGAGTCGACCGACCACTCACAAGGCTTGCAGCATGGTAAGGACCTCTCTCCACCAACCCCCGCGAGGCAGCCAGCCGTGACGTCATCGAGCGGGACAAAAAACACTGCGCGCCACCTCTCACTCCGTTCTACTCCCTCTCTCTCTCTCCCAGATTCTATCATTACTAGTTAATGACAAAACATATACTTTACAATTAAATATATAAAGCCTTGACATGGGCGAAAACAAAGAGCCTTTCTGGACTGCCCATGACACGAGCTTTCATATGAAATAAAGCACACTCTAATACATAAACTGTAGCCCCATCCACTGCCCTGGCGATCCTAGTGAGTCACTGTAGGACAAGCCATGCGGTTCTAACTGAGTGGTCAACGTCACACCCCCCCCAAGATTTTTCTCAGAGGCCCCAAGGCTCACAAAAATCTGATGGTTAGAACCCATGCTATATCTCCACTTCCCATCACCCAGCGGCAGTAAAATATCTGGCACAGTTCTTCAACAAAACATTCTTTTCAATATTATAACCCTCCCAACACAATAGGTTAAATTATATGTAGTTATGCTCCTCAAGAGCGAGCTTCTCTAGCCCAGCATTCTGAGAGGAGTGCAACTCAGAATTACTGCTATAACATACTGAAAAAATTCAACTATCAAAGAAAGTTTTTTATTTGATTTTTATGTTTTTAATTTGTTTATTTCGGCTGCACTATAGGGGCAAGCCTAGTTTTTTCTTCTATACCAAACGCTCAACTCCTGCTTTACGACCCAATACGCTGGGCTACAACCGCGAGCCAACAAGCACCAAGCGCAAAATACTATTCAAACTAAAGCAGGAGGCTACCCGTGTGTCAATCTACCCAGGATCATATACCCTTGAACGACCATCTGCAACCACGATGTCACAACCGGCAATATGGCGTATGTCCAGGTTATATACCAATAACCTTAGTGACCACCTGGTCAGCCTCATATTCCGATTGTGAAACTGGTCCAAGAACTTGAGAGGGTGACGATCTGGGTAAACTACAACGACCGGACCATAGGCTGGAACACAGACCTCGAAATGCCTCAGAGCAAGTACAACTGCCAGCAGCTCCTCCTCGACAACAGAGCAGCTCCCCTGGGCCGAATTGTACTTCTCCGAGCAGAAACTAACAGGATGCTCCAGCCCATCATCGTCCTTCTCCATAAGGACGGCACCAGCCCCCACACCACTAGCCTCCGTTGCTAGTTGGAAAGGTAGGCTAAAGTCAGGGGCCCTGAGGATCGGGTGAGTGCACAACAGGTGTTTTACTTCTCCAAACACCTTCTCACACTCAGGCGCCCATTTGAACTTTTTATCCTTCCAGTTATCCTCCACCTGAGCTTGACTGTCCCGTTCTCCTTCTCCACCTTGACTGCTAAACGTCATCACAGGCACAGTGAGAGGCTCAGGGGGGTGCCTCCCATACTCCTTCATGGGATTAACATGACATAACTGATTGCGCTTCCGTCTGTCTGGAGTGGCTACCAAGCAAACCAGGTCTGATAGCTCCTCCACCACCCTATAAGGACCAGTGTACTTCGCGGATAAGGGGTGACCTACAAGGGGCAGTAGGGTCAACACCTCCTGACCCACGTGAAACTCCCTGAGTTCAACCTTGAGGTCGTACCTGTCCTTCATGAGGGCCCGAGAGCTAGTCAAACTACGGCCAGCCAACTCCAGACTGCGCAACATCCGTTCTCGACTGTTGAGGACACACTTGAGCATAGAACAAGGTTTTTCTGCACCCTCCCATACTTCTTCAACCATATGGAGAGGCCCTCTGACACGGTGTCCAAAGACGAGCTCGTTAGGGCTGAATCCCAAACATTCCCCAGGTACCTCCCGTGCAGTAAACAAAACAACATGAATCTCCTGCGGGTAACCATACCGGGAAAAACACACTAGCAAGCCTCGGACCACCGTCTTCGCCGACCCATTTCTCATAGGGTACGCGTCAGGGTACCTTGTTGCCACACCTCCCAACTGTGCAACACTGTCCTCCTTCAACTCAACAGCACCGGTACCACATTCAAGAACCTCCGGGTCTTCCAATTGCAACTTACGAATGTCCGAAGGAGCAAGCCTATCCAAGTGTTTGCGAAACAACTCATGCCCCCCTCCTACATTAAATTTGGCCTCCCGTTGCTCTCTCTCTGCGTACCGTTGCTGTCTCATCGTCTTTTTAAGCCCATCCTCTGCCTTTTCCACAACAGTTACTGGGTCTTCTCTAGACTCGAAAATTGGTCCTAATAATGAGTCCCCGAGAATGTCCGCTGATACTGAACTCTCAACCGCATCAACTTTCAACCCCTTCTCGGTACCCTTCCTCCGCTGATCTAAAGACTGTTGACCAGAATGTGACCCCCTGGATGCCAGGGAACGGGTGACAACACATGCCATAGGTTGCCCCCGACACTTCTCAACCCACTCCTGCTCCTCCCTACTCACGTCGGCCGGCTTCTCGGCAACGACCAAGGATGGAGCCTCAGAGGTAGGCCCCGCAAAGTCGTTGCCGAGAAGGAGGTCGACGCCCCCAACAGGTAACTTCTCCACAATTCCTACATCCAGGTCACGAGTCACACCATCAACCTCCATCTTCATTCTTACAAGCGGGTATGACCTTGTTGCATTAACTCCCTGAACCACAACCACCCGCGCCGTATTGACAGGTTTACCAGTGCAATTTCTCAACAGTGTTTGCGATGCCCCAGTGTCACGCAAAATTCTCACCTCATGTCTTCTACCCCCCCACTCCACACAACCGAGTCCTCAGTGGTCACTAAAGGCATCACGGACAGGGAATAAGCCTTCCGGATCCTTCTGCACTGGCAGTGTATTTACCTCGGAAGAAATGCCTCTAACAAACTCCGATGTCCTCTTGAACACTCCAATGCCGTGAGCAAAAGACACGGCTGCCGGAGGAGGTCGACTAGGGCACTCATTTGCCTTATGACCCTCCTGGTGGCAACTAAAACACATAAATTTCGGTTTCGGCTTATACTGTGATGTAAAAGGCCCCTGACTTTTCACATACGGTGTGGTGTAAGGTTTGGAATCAGTTTTAGTTTCATGGCTCTTCTGTTTAAATGTGTCATTGTTACGGGGAGGGGGAGGATAACGGTCCTTAGCACTTACATCGTACTTCTGTGAGGACCCGCAACCCCGAATCAACGACAGCCGTCGATCAGCCATTTCTGCTGCTTCGACTAGAGTTCTTGGGTTTTTCTCCTTCAAGTTCAAAGTTAGATCACCGCCCGTGCTCTTAAAGAACTGCTCCAACATCATTAACTGCTTAATTTCATCAAATGTTGTGACCCTCTCAGATCGGAGCCAGTTCCCCATAGCATCGGACAAGTCCCGGGCGTGTTCCAAAAAGGTGCTATCTCTTCCCTTAGTTACACCCCGGAACTTCAAACGGTACGTTTCTGGTTGCAATTCATAAGCCCTCAGGACAGCCTCCTTGAGATCCTCATACACAATACATAACTCCAAAGGTAACGCATCATAGGCTTTAAGACCCTTGCCTATTAATCTAGAGGATACAAGTGCTGCCCATTTATTCTCTGGCCACTGGTGTTCCTGGCACTTCTTCTCAAAGCGTGTGAAAAATTCTGTTACACCACTCTCATCAAACACCGGAACCAGTTTCAATAAGTGCGAGAGACTGCTCATGAACACGGTTACCAGCCCCAAGTCGCTGTCCCGTTGCCTCTACTCGCGACTTCTCTACGTCCATGTCGGCACAGTACCTAGTCGACTCTAAATCCGCTTGGATTTTTGCTAGCTCTACGTGCTGAGACTGCTGACTGATAGTTTTTCTCTCTTCTATCTTGGCTAATTCTATTTGCTGCTGGAGCTCACCTGCCCTTTGTTGCTGCTGAATCTTAGCTAATTCGAGCTGATACACTAATTCTGGAGTTAACCCTTGAGGAGGTGAAGGTGCTACAATGTTTGAAATTACCGGTGGTCCCCCCAGGGGCAACCCACCCTGCCAATCACCACCCAACTGCGGAAGCGTACCCGGGTCGGCAAACCACTGGGATGGCTGGGAGTCGAGTGTAGGGGAAGCATGGCCGAAGGGCTCTGAGCACTCAACCCATCTCGCTCACCAGTCACCCTGCCCAGTACACACGTTATCAAGTTATCCCTGGTCATGCTGCTAGTACCCGCATGACCGATAGCTGTGGCCAGGCATTGAAGACCGTACCGATTCACACCCACCAACCGCTCGGCAGTAACAGGCCATTGCAAAAATATCCTAGCATCCTCCTCACAGTTCACCTGATTAACCACATCATCACACTGCTGTTCCTCAGACTCGACATTACGTACTGTGTCTCCATGCTCCTCTGATCCGGTATAAGACATGATGCTCACAAAAATTTCTCACCACAATATTCAGAAAAGAAGCACCCCAAACTCTTATACCTCGATATACACACACAAATTCTCGGAAATACTCAAGGGCTATACTATGTTGCAAAAAAAAATTATTCTTGCTGATCCCCGCAAAATATTCTCCAAAACAACAAATGTTCCCTGCTAATAAATGTAGGTTCACCAAATCCTAGGTAAGGTCGCCATTTGTTACGACTGGGGTTCAAATATATCAGGGCTCTTATTCATTGGACTAGTAATGGCATAAATACTTGATTATGATTAATACTATGATTGATCATACTTAATATGATTAAAGATAGGGAAGATGCATACAAATGTTAGATATAAACTAGCTAATGTGGAATTAGAAAACTCGAATTGTGAGAAAGATCTAGGTGTGTTTGTTAGCAATGATTTGAAGCCTAGACAACAGTGTATAAGCGTTCGAAACAAGGCAAACAAGATTCTCGGGTTCATCTCAAGGAGTGTGAGTAACAGAACTGCTGATGTTATCTTAAAACTTTACTTGTCAATAGTGAGACCCCATATGGATTATGCTATTCAATTTTGGTGTCCTTATTACAGAATGGACATAGATTCATTGGAGAGAGTACAACGTAGAATGACAAAAATGATCCATAATATTAGAAATCTTCCGTATAAAGAAAGGTTGAAGAAATTAGGCTTACATTCGTTAGAGAGACGCAGAGTTAGAGGGGATATGATAGAAGTGTTCAAGGGGGTTAGTGGGATTAACAAAGGGGACATGACAAATGTACTAAAGCTCAGTGATAGCGAAAGAACTCGTACCAATGGTTTCAAATTAGATAAATTTCGTTTCAGAAAAGATATAGGCAAATATTGGTTTGGTAACAGAGTTGTAGATGGGTGGAATGGACTACCAAGTGCTATAGTGGGATTAAAAACGATAGGGAGCTTTAAGATAAAATTGGATAAGCATATGGACGAGAAGGGTTGGGTGTGAAGGGGGATCAGCAGGGTTGGGCCAATCAGCGCTCTGCAGACCCCCGTAATCCTGCGTTAATCTCTAACCGTTTTGGTAAGATGATCCTCAGGGTATTAGAGTGTTGAGCCTATAATTGGGCTTTGTAATTGGGGTTGTGTGGGACAGGGATCTGCCTTGCTTAGGCCAATCGGCTTTCTGCAGACTCCCATTTTCTTATGTTCTTATGTTCTTATAAATGTTACAACGGAAAGCGCTAGCTCCAACCTCTGAAGTATATTCCCAGTGAACAAAGAACACAAATACTCTACAGAGTTCTATATGCAATAATAGGCTATCAAACTCTCAATAAATGTGCGTCTACTCTAGGCTTAATGTTATGTGAAAACAGCCTATTACTACCTATAACCGAAGGTGCTTGGTTATGGTATACAAAGTAAGGTGGTAAGAGAAGTTACAGCTTACGTTACTTTAATCAATAAATGTCAGGCACTCCTGCATGAAAGAAAGTGCACTAAAGTCCTTCAACACTAACAAGGAATCTTCTTTAAATGTTAGATGTTATAAAGATGCTCGTATCGGAAATGGAACCCAAAAAGGCAGGCAGCGGAACAATGCTCGTGCAGGCTATGCACACAAAAAGGCAGAATATATAATGCCGTCGGAGCCAAGAATATCCTAAACACTACAACACTAATAATAATCGCCACAATACAGTATTCCTATCAACAAAAAGAGCCTAAGTCGTTTGTGTCTCAATACATCAAACTAGGCTGCGAAATGCTTGTGTAATCATAAATGGGTATGCATAAAAAGAGTAATTAGGTTAATATACTTAATGTCTACTATGATTGATAAAGTCTAGCTAGAGTCAATGATACGAGATACCGGTGCGCATGGCATGCTGCATAGCCTAGTGCAAATCTCAAGTCTGTGTGTCAAATATTACGTTATACTGAAGGGTAGCTCTCTTGAGAAACCTTAATACCGAAGTATTAAGCGTTCTCCTGGCGTACCTCAAAGACAAACAATCGAGACTAGAACAGTGCAGAATGGTATAGGCAAAAAACCCTCATTCGTGCATGCTCTACTCTCAATGGCACACAGACTAGGATTTACTCAATCAACTCCAGTTCTCAGGTATGTCGTGCCGCTTTTAACTAAAGCCAGCATTCATAGGAAACAATACCTTTTATATCAGACTCCTAGTCTAGCATTATCTAATCCAGCAGAACACTAATAATTAAAGGAAGCAGCAATATGAAAGCCAACCAATGCTTCGTGATCCACTTATCTTAACAACTAACATACACAGGTTATATCAGACCTTAACACACAATACAACTGGCCAGCATGAAGCTGATTTTGCAGAGTTAACCAGAGGGGATATAATGTTAATAAAGGTGGTGAAAGATATGGAAAATGAGAGAGATACGCCGAGGAAAAGATTCTCAGGTAAGAGCGGGGACAGGTTGCAAGGGATAAAGATGGATGCGTTCTAGAAACCAGATCTGAGGGAGAGAGTGGCGAGGAACCAGTATATATACTTCGCACTAGCTCGAGCCGCGTGGGAAACTAACGGTTACGAGTCGACCGACCACTCACAAGGCTTGCAGCATGGTAAGGACCTCTCTCCACCAACCCCCGCGAGGCAGCCAGCCGTGACGTCATCGAGCGGGACAAAAAACACTGCGGGCCACCTCTCACTCCGTTCTACTCCCTCTCTCTCTCTCTCCCAGATTCTATCATTACTAGTTAATGACAAAACATATACTTTACAATTAAATATATAAAGCCTTGACATGGGCGAAAACAAAGAGCCTTTCTGGACTGCCCATGACACGAGCTTTCATATGAAATAAAGCACACTCTAATACATAAACTGTAGCCCCATCCACTGCCCTGGCGATACTAGCGAGTCACTGTAGGACAAGCCATGCGGTTCTAACTGAGTGGTCAACGTCACAGTGGTGACACAAGGATTGAGAAATTTAGAACAAACCAGCGGTAGTATCCTACCATACCGAGACATTTTTGCAATTCTTTCCTATTCTTAGGTCTGGAAAGATCACTTATCACCTGAAATTTAGCCCCTGGTGGTACAACTTGTCCATTACCAATCACATAACCAAGATACTGGAATTTATCTTGACCAAATTCACATTTTGATAAATTTGCAACAAGATTAGCTTGAACCAAACGATCAAGAAATGTACTGACATGGTATAGATGATCTTTCCAGGTGTCACTAAAAATCAATACATCATCAATATACACAATACGTCCTTGCAAACCCTAGGTTACAATGTTCACGAGTTTTTGAAAAGTCGCAGGTGCATTTTTCATACCATATGGCATCACAGAACATTCAAAAGTTTTACCAAGAGTCACAAAACATGAGATATCCATAGCACGCTGAGTCATAGGTACTTGCCAATATCCCTTTAATTAACAAGTCAAACTTACTGATGTACTGTGCCTTTCCAATCCTATCTATACAATCTTCCATGCGAGGTATTGGGTAGGTGTCTGTTTTGGCCTTTGTGACCCACCTGGTGTAGGAACTAAGGTGACAGGAGAACTCCACTCACTTTGACAGGGCTCAATCATCTTGTGGGTGAGTAGGTAGTCAATCTCCTTGATCAGGGGAACCTTTAAGGGATTCACACGGTAGGCTGGTAGCTTAATTGGCTTCGCATCTCCAACATCAACATCGTGCATCAAAATGGTTGTCCTTCCTGGATTTTTTTTTTCTATGTGAATGAGGGAGACAAAAGGCATAACTGCCTGCAGCGAGTGCCTCCCCGAGATTTCAAAGAGTGACAGGGCCGAAATCAAGGGACGTTCGAGCCAAAATGCCCGGACACACAGAGTTTGAAGCAATCTAAGTCATAGGAGGAGGGAAAGACTGATTCTGGGAGAGAGTTCCAGAACTCAGCAGTTGAATAGAAGAAAGTCTGAGAATAGCGTTTCAATCTTGGGTTGGAGAGTTGCACAGAGTAGGGATGGGATTGTGTTGCAAGGCGGGTACCACGCACCCCACGTAGAGGAGGTGGTATACACTGGGAAAGCTCCGAGGAACACTGACCATTATAGTAGCCACAGAATAGCGAGAGAGATGCAGCCAGGAGAGATATGTCACTTCACTAAGTATAAGAGTCACTATGTACAGGCAAGAGAGAGAGAACAGGCGTGGTGAGTCAGCTGGTCTGAGAGTCCAAACTGCAAGGACTCAGGGGGTATGTATATGTTACCAGATAATCTGGAATTTTCTACTATACACGTGAATGAAATTATGCAAGGCTGGGAGAGACAGGCTGAATCCTGACAGGTTTAGAACTCTTGAAAATCAAATACATGAGTGGGATACTAAACTGTTATACTAATCTGGCTTATATAATCAATTTTAATTCTGGGTTACATAACACAAGTAAGAAACTGATATCCAACTGAGTACTGATCTTAGAAAATCCTGCAGTGGTCATACCTTTTGTTGGTGGTCATGGCGGTGATGCGGCTGTGAGGTAGAATGGTGCATGGACGTATGATGTTTATTGTGCCTTTTCTTGTGTTGCCTTTTCTTTCTATCTTTTCCTTTCTGGTGCGTTTCAGGATTGTCGATTGTTATGAATAAATTCTTCCCAGGTGTTGGAGGACCTGTCACTTTCATGGTAGTGACTCTTGCACATCTTGATAGACTGGTGGTTGCTTCCTTGTGGCTTGGAGGTGTGGTGGGGTATTAGGGGTAGTCCTTCCCGGCTCCACGGTCATGGCGGTGGTGCGACTGTGAGGTAGAATGGCGCCTGGATGTATGATGTTTATGGTGCCTTTTCTTGTGTTGCCTTTTCTTTCCATCTTTTCTTTTCTAGTGTGCCTCAGGATGGTCAATTGTTATGAATAAATTCTTCCCAGGTGTTGGAGGACCTGTCACTTTCATGGTAGTGACTCTTGCACATTTTGATGGACTGGTGGTTGCTTCCTTGTGGCTTGGAGGTGTGGTGGGCAGAGGAGGAAAAATGCTTGGTGGTGGTGAATGTTGGGCGAGTTGTTTTTTCGTTGTTTTAATATATATTATTAATCCAATCAAACGAGGAACCATACCACCGTGTGAGCAGGGTCAATTTCATTAAGATCAGCAATGTGCCTATATAGCTGAAGTTGGCATTAACCAACTACTGTATACACCCAATTAGTTTACAAATTATAATAATTATATGCTGGTCTGATAATGGTCATATATGCAGCAGCCCACTGTCAGGCAGATACAACTGGTACCAAAGGAGTCATGGTATAGTGTCCATGTCTCGCAAATATATAACAAGGCAGTGAGCATCAGCGTCTTGAAGATACACAGTTTCATTCTTCTCCATTGACATGAACAACGCCATTTACTTTTATTGAGAGAATCCATAAGCCCTTATAGGCTACTAGGCCAAAACGACGATTAATATCATGGGCCGACCTGCAAGCTGATCTAGCAGCTTCTAGCAGATCTAGCAGTTCAGATAGAAATATTAGTCAGTCATTATCAGAGAGGGTTCGGATCATCCTGACTCGGGGACCCATCCAATGATTGAAACCAGAAGGGAGATTCTGGGGCGACCCGGTCATGATCGTCTGCACCACTGTGACTGCCCCTCAGACTAAAAGTTGAGCCTTGACGTCCCAACATATTTCCGAGTACAGCAGTCCCTTTGATATATATGAAATGCGAACTATTCCAGTCAGTCAGGTCAGCCAGAACAAGCCGAAAGGCTTTAACCAACAGTAAAAAAAACGGATCCCCAATAATCCTGGGCCGGTGACGTTTTCACAACCAGTGGTCCTCATATTTATCTTAGATTTAGTGGATCGTATATTTTAACAGAACATGGATGCAAACCCCGCCCAAACTAGCTGCTTTTCCCTCCACTAGAAGCCATATAATTATACAGAATACACTGTATATTCCTTCAACTTTGGGGAGGCACTTGCTACAGGCAGCTTTGCCTTTTGTCTCCTTTATACACATATACAGAGAAGAATATATATATTATACTTAGTACCTGTGAGCCTTCCCTGATCGTCATCAGTAGGGTATTGGTGATGTTCTCCTGCAGTATAACAAACCATCTCAACTTCCTAGACTCCAGTCGTTCGTTCGCCACCTGCAACAACACATTTCAAAACTTTAATGGGATATATACAGTAGGTATAATAGTTCATGAGGCTCAATTTAATTTATAAATGGTAATAGCATAATTTTAGAAAGTAGTTGCAGGAAACAGTACTCGTGTAATATCGGTTTTACCAACATCATTGTCATCATCATCACTATTATTATTACCAGTATAGTTCACCCAGTGATTTTTTGTCATATGCAATCTATATGACCATCTGACAATTGTTGCCTGTCGGTTTCTTTGAGCTCCATGCACGCCCAGGCCAAGGACTATAAATTTGAAGGCCAGGCTTTTATAAGGGTAACTCGAATCAGAAATTGAAATCAGTTCCCACCTGCTTCCAAGGCCTTGCAAGGTTGCCCAGCATAGCACATTCCGGTGACTAGTATGGGTATAATTTAACAAGGAAAGTGACACAGGCCTGATCTTGTCAGAATCCAAGGCTCTTAACGCCTTGCGACATATATGACGCGATCGGGTCATATGAATAAGTCCACCAAAAACTCATATGACGTGATCGCGTCATATGGACTTATCTCTATACCTCTCCAATAAGTTTATGACGCAATTTTGCGTCATATGAGCTCAGTAAGTCCGATAGATTACCATACAATAAAACCGTTGGTGGCAACCTCAGCCTCCTGCGTTAATCGCTCATTATGCGTTGTGTCGCGCATACTGGAAATATAACAATTGTCACTAATTACCTGTTGAAAGATTTCAATAGTGTGTTGAGTAGAGCAGTAAGTGACCACCTTCAGCACCTTCAGAAAGTTTCGGTAAGCCAAGGCCTCACTCAACCACTGTGACCCCAACCGATTGTGATACACCGACACCTGCATCCAATTGTGGTTCCAGGAGGTTAATGTTGGCCCCACATCTGAAGAAATTGTAATTGTTTTGTCCCATTAATTTGCAGTCTTAACTCCCTAATGCTTACTTAAATTATTCTTAATACATTGAAATATGCCTAACAACACAATCTAGTTTAATCATATATACAATTTCATACAAATCAATGAAACAAAATCAGTTCATTGATTTGTATCAAATTGTATATATGATTAGATTAGATTGTGTTGTTAGGCATATTGCAATGTATATGCGCATCTGTATAAGTATATATAATTTGCAAGACATTAACCCTTAACTGTCGGCGCGCAACATAAGTCGAGTTAAATAAAGCTGGACTATGTGGCGGCGCTCGACATAGGTCGTGTGGCAATTTTAGCACGTAATGTTGCTGAGAGAGAGAGACAAGTGGTGGCAGGAGAGTAGCGAGCGTATGACTGCTCCAGACCACCGCGGCGAACCTACTGACACGAATCCCACCTCCTCCCTCCCTCTCTCACTCGCTATATACGGAATTGTATGGGGAAAGTGCTTAATTACATGCTTTTTGCACTCGCGGTGCACGGTTGTTGCAAGAAAACTAGCCATCATAAAAGAATCGTTATGGTGTCATTCGAAAGCTCTGTTTATGCCCTTTCAGGGATAGATACTTGTTTTACGTTCTGGGTCTTATTTAGGCATGAAAATGATCACGTAAACAGCCCTATTTTGGTTAAAAACACCCCGCTGGGCGGTACATATAAATAAACCGCCTAGGCCGCTAATAAGGTGTTAATATTGTATGTAAAAGAAGTATGTTCCTAAAAAATATGGCAACAGGCAGTAGAATGGCAACACTTTTTGTATGTACTGTATATGCTAGTTAGCAACTCACAGATGATTTAAGACGGGTATTTAAGCCTCACTCTCCCCCTGTTTTATTGTATTACCCTGAAGATGTCTGGAGATAATAGACGAAAGCTTGGTGTTCCATTGTTTAAATTTTCCTAGCGAGTTTTACTACATACTTCGATCACAAGTATTTGTGATTTAACCTCCACATATATAATTATATATGTATATAATTATGTAATGTATAATTATATATATATATATATATATATATATATATATATATATATATATATATATATATATATATATATATATTTAATGTATAGATACATATATATGCATATATATATATATATATATATATATATATATATATATATACAGTATGTATGTATATATACAGGTATATATATGAAATATTCATCTTATCGTCACTGGAATAGAAATAACGATAGAGTGTAGGCTATATCTTGGAATGACTTTGAAGTATGGACACCATGCTTTTTACATAGGCCTATACTACACTTCATAGTTTTCCCTATCCCTATCCTGGAAGAATATCGGGGTAAAAAATTATGGAAAACGAAAACATGGCAGCTTTAGTAGACAATAGCTTATGGCCCACCTCGTTATATTATCTCTCTCTCCCTCTCTCTCTGGGTTGTATCCATTCGGCCCTACTCAGCCTACTGTTTTAAGACGTTTATCCCCATCTATAGGTCGATTTTTTTCCGGGCGAGCGGTAGCATATGTATTGTATTTTTTTGTTTGACAGCAGGCTAAATTTGTACATTTTTCAATAGAAAAATATTTTCGGCGAAGCTGTATATCTCCATACAATGCTGGCTCGCTTTCGCTCGACACCTGGAGGGAAATAAACGTCTTAAAACAGTAGGCTGAATGGGGCCGAATGGATACAACCCCGAGAAAGAGAGAAAAAAGCAGGGCAACCCCCTTAAAAATATATAGAATAATAATTACAAGAGCCACTGTCAATAGCGTGATCGTACATTGTTACATGGTGGTACCCGTGAATATTATGGTTGGCTACATGTTTGTATTGCTGGGACTAACCTCTTATTAACCTTACCTTACATGTCTAACTCCCGAGCTGAACCATGTCTGCTTTAACACACGCCCACACACCCACCAGACACACATACATACATACCACACACACACACACAGTTATACACTCACACACACACACCAGACACACACAT
>JBAKBP010000271.1:10000-138065 GCA_037953745.1 Lithodes maja | reverse complement strand
GGACTGGTTGGCAGCCTTGCGCTTATAGCTAGGCGCGACAGGGTTGGTAGTCCATTGCCGCCTGCCTATGCTGCCTGGGCTGCCCATGTTGTCGTACTGCACATTGCCTGGAGGCTCGCTGTGTGCTCTATGACCAGGTTGCCTAGAACCTTTGAGATTCTAACATCCCTTGCCCGCTCTCCCAATTTCTCACGGTTGCACTCTTTCTCTCTGACGACATTACTCTCATTTCATTCTTCTCTCTATTTAAATGCATACCCTTCCCTTGAGGTCCTAAAGGAGTTTCAGCACTCACCTCTCGTATTACTCTTAGGACAAGCATATATTTACATGTATTAGATTTAAGGGGTTAATGTGAACAGCGATCTTCTTGATGAGGATAGTTGGTGAACGTTCTACATGTTCACGAGTTATATGCCCAGCTCATCATCCAATTTGTGACTAGACTAGTGCCATGTGTAAGAGCCCGACCATGCCCAGGAGTTGTCTGTAGAGGGGCGAGGACTTAGCCTTGATTTGCCTACCGAGCCAGGAGCGAGTGCAGTACCAGAGACTACAGCTCGCTCGTAGTGCCGGTATAGTAGAGTAACGTAATTTATCTGTCCTTGTGTTCTCTGCAGTCTTTTCCTGGGTTCTCGCTTTCGGTGCTGGGACTCGTTGTTCCTGTGACTTGGCCTGCTAGCTAGAACACATGGGGATGATGAGTGGGTTATATCTTTATTTTACTATGCATTGCAGCTCTCTTTAAGTTTATGTATGTAACACTTTACAATACACATTTACTCACACACTAGACAACACTATTAATACTTTCATGTATCAATTAACTGCACTGTCGTTTTGCTGCTGTGTCCGGAGTTCTGTTGCGTAGGGCGCATACGGACTCAGAGGGGAGACAGAGTGAGGGAAGCGAAGTAGCCTATGCGGTAGTAGGCTACCGGCGCAGTACTGTTGCCTGCAACCTTTAGTTATTCCAAGTATAGATTCATTCTTATAATAAGTGACTACTATTTATGTTCCTTCCATGTGTATTATTAGGTATCTACTGGATCATGAACATCTTGTATGCTACATGCTAGTGCATGTTAGTAGGGGACAGTTATTCTAGTGCACGCGCTTTCAAGTAGGCGTGTACATTTGTCATTTAGCATTTCACTGTCATACCTTTAGCCTGCTTCTATTCTACATTATTAGAGGCTTAATATTAACGTAGTTTCTTGAGTATTGCATTTCTTTAAGTAATAACGTAACCTATAAATGTCTGAGGGAGTTTAGCCTCATAGCCTACCCCCTGCTGTACACTTTCGCCGAGTTAAGGTACCTCGTTACCATAGACGATAACTCTGTAGGGCGTTGGTGCTTTTGTTGTCTGGAGCATATAGTATTTGGGACTGGAATCGAGCGTGTCGTTGTCACATAAGCCATTTCTGTCCTACGATCAAGAATCCCGAATATGTATTGCCGATCCAGCCGTAACAGTGAGTAGGTGAGATAATTCCCCTCCATACGTGTCCCCCCCCCCTCCCCCCTCCATCCCTTCTCCTCCTTCCCCCACCTCTTCCCCGCTCCTCAATTATCCGGTATTTTCCCTATTATTCCCAATATCTAGAGTATTTTCGCGCGAGGGCAGTTGGGAGAGAGGGGAGAGGATGGGGGAGTCTTTTTCCAACCCTCTAAGCAAGTCTCAAATCTCCCCTAGTCTCTCAGTACCATACGAGAGAGGAGAGAGGGAGGATGTCCCTCTCTCGCCGGTCCGGGTCAGATTACGACCGTGTACCATTTTGTGCAAGTTTATTTGCCTTAAAATAACACTACACACACACACACACTATTCTTGACTTCCCTTAACTAATACTCTTATGATTACAGTTAAGCATTTCAGTCTAAACATAACCAAAGACATTAAATAGTAGGAGATAGCTGTGAAAAACAAACATTCATCATATCTATTCTAGTGATTTTAAGCTTGCTGATCCTCGCAGTCGTAATATTAGAGAATCGGGCGAAAGAAGGAAAACGATCTTCAGTAGATAAATGCAGGCAGACGAAACTATCGTGTATTTATTTGTGTGTGATCAAACATTAATGTATTCATAAAGACCATTTATGTGTGATCAAACATTAATGTATTCATAAAGACCATTTTCATATACTCTGATAGTACTAAGACTAAATTCCATAAATATGTCAACTGTATTCCGTGCGATCACCTTAGTCACATTCCAGCACGTACTTGATTACTGCCCTAACTCCAGTAAGGTTGACCAGTGGAGGCCCACTTTTGTGTATAAATAGAGTGTTGTTTAATACCTATTGTATTTCATTGTGTATATATTTTTATCACCTAGTTTCTCTCCGTTAGAAGAATCCACAAATACTCGTTTTTGTCTAGCATGGCAGTATAAGTTTAATAAAGGCAATAATCAAAACAGATTCAATTCCCGCAGTCTAGTCTCGGTCACTAAAAAAACAAAATAAGAGAGGCGACAGGGTTTGCCATCAACCTCATAAAAACTTAAAATATCATACAGGGTTTTGTTTACTCTTATATATCAACATTTATGGCAAACCTAGACAACTGTGCAGTATCAATCATAATAACATGCTTTAGACAGCGATTAATATGGTAAGGGATTTTGTATGAGCTTTACTCTTTAAGCGACCCACCCCCGTGAAAAGAAACAAGCTAGAAAATCGAATGAGCTGCCTAGGCATGTGGAGATATAGGTAGGCGAATCATTCGCGGTCATCTTCTTTCGGGGATTATGGCATCTGTCAATAGTCAGTCAGTCATAGTTTTATTTTTAAAAAGTTACATTGTACATCTTTTACATGCTGAACTCTTCGCTCAAAATTTCGCTAAAAGCTCCACCTTGGATGATTCCGGCACTACTACTCACTTGGTGATGGGCTGGTCTATCAGAGTGAGAACTGAGCGATCTCTGCCATACCCATAGCTTACTCTGACTGTTCCTTTAACTTATATATTTTCTAGATCTCAAGTGACGGCGTCTTTTCCGTGGATTGACCTCCCAATCTACCAAGATTGGAAGCCAAAGCGTCACATTTTTCCCTTGCCCCTCAACTTTCTCTTCATAATTGCTGAGGGGCACAGGGCCCTGGGTGGGGCTTTGGTTTCCTGGGCGTTTCCGCACCCTCCTCAGCTCCCCGCCATGGAGTGGCTTCGGTCACCCAGGCTTTATTGTGGTCGGCAGGGAGGGTTCTGTGGGGGCGCTCGGTTGTGGCCTTGGAATTGCTCGGGGCCTTGGGGCTGTTCGGCCAGGCAGCTTGGGGAACAACAACAACAACAACTACTCACTCTCCACCCCCCTCTCACTTACTTATGCCCAATATCATAATCTCTTTCAAGGATGTACTCTGAACCCTGTCTGGGCTTAATTCTAACGTCTTTCCTTCATACTGGAAGTGTGCTCATATTCAACATGCCCCAAAGAAGGGTGAACACTCAACTCTCCAACTATGTTCCAATTGCTTTCCTTTCCTGCATCACTAAAGTTTTTGAAACTATACTTATTAACTCCAAATTTCTTAAGGATTTATCTTATCTTAATCTACTTTCAGATCGCCAGTACGGTTTCCTTAATTAAGGGCTGCTCTACTGGTGATGTTCTTGCTTATCTTACTAACTCTTGGTTATCCTTCGTTTGGGACTTCAGCGAGACTTTTTCTATTGCGCTAGACATATCAAAAGCCTTCGGTAGAGTCTGGCATAAATCGCTAATTTTCAAACTACCCTCCTTCGGTTTCTATCCCTCTATCTGTGCATTTGTCTCTAATTTCCTTTTAGACCGCTCCATAGCTGCAGTTGTGGATGACCATTGCTCATTTCCTCAACCTATCAACTCCGGTGTTCCTCAGGGTTCTGTCCTATCTCTAATTCGCTTTCAAATATTTATGAACCCCCTTCTGTACCGGCGACATCCTTTAACTTTATTGCGGCTGCTATTAGATGATATTATTCAGCTAAAAAAGAGCCTCCAACAATTAACAGGCTTCAAACTCTTTCACTTAACCCTTTTCAATACCACAGATCTTTCTTACACTGCACAAAATCGTCTAAATGTAGCTCAAATAAAATAATAATGACTCGCCGGTACAGAAGGGGTTAAGAATCTCCTCAACTGTACCTCTAGTCCTATCTACTCATATACTGATGACTATCTTACACTATTCAACTAGTTTTTCACATCAACCCAGCATGTAATCACTCCAAAACTTACGTAACAGGGCCATAGCACACCTATCTTCTGATAGATTAGTTATTTCTGATTGGGGCAGAGAAAATCTTGTTACTTTCAATGCCTCCAAGACCCAATTTCTCCCTCTATCTCTTCATCACTATCTTCTGCAAGACCATCAATTATTCTTCTACAATACACAACAACAAAATTAATCTTCTCTCTATATTCTAGGTGTCTTATTCGTCCGACCTTTCTTGGGAGGATCATATTACCACTCTTGCTAATGCAGCTTCCCAAAAGTTAGGTGTGTTCAACCATCTCCGTGGGTTCTGCACCTCAGCACAGCTTCTTGCTCTGTATCGGGGCATAGTGCACCCCTGTATCGAATATTGCTCGAATGTGTGGTGAGCCTCCACTCATACCACACTTCTCTAAAGAGTAGAATCAAAAGCATTTTGCCTTATCAACTCACTTCTTCTTACTAGTTCCCTACAATCTCTTTCTACACGCCGCATTGTTGCATGTCTTTCACTCTTCTATCGCTATGGCAACAATTAGTGCTCTTCAGAGCTCTCTCAGTTCATACACCCACTTTTGAGGCGAGTGCGAGGCACCCACCTTTCAACACATTCCCACTGTCCAGCTCTCCAACCTAAGAATTGGCAAATGTTCTCAATCTTTCTTCTACTTAACAAGTGAACTCTGGAACTCTCTCCCTCAATCAATCTGTCCTTCATCTTATGACATAGACTGCTTTATACTGTGTGTGTGTCCAGTCATTTTGACCCCACCTTCCCAAGAATTTGGCTCTGTCAGTGTTTTGGCTTTGAGGGATATAATCACACAGGCAACATGCCTTTTGTCTCTTTCATACATATAGAAACAAATATATATAATCATGTACTGGAACCAATTGCCTAATGCTTATGCCAGAGGAAAGGACATTATAAGATCTCATAGGACCGACCTCGCCACAAAATGATAAGTAGACTTACACAAGAACTTAGTTTGGTAAAGTTACATTCGGATAAATAATATTAGGCTAACATTTATCTAGCTAGTTTTTATTGACATTAGGTCAAGCCAAGTTATAATTGAAGACAAATGTAGAACTGCCTACCTTATTTCCAGAAATGTCGCAGGTAAAGTCAAGCGGGTAGTTCTTCGCCTCCGCAAACCCAGGTGATGTCCAATGAACCTTTCCATCAATTTCCTGATAGCCGCACGCTGGGCCCGCTGGGGTTGTTGAGATCATTGGTGGAACTGTTGTTGATTTCATTGGTGGAACTGTTGTTGATTTCATTGGTGGAACTGTTGTTGATTTCATTGGTGGAACTGTTGTTGATTTCATTGGTGGAACTGGCGTTGATCCATTCATTGGTGGAACTGGTGTTGGTCCATTTATTGGTGGTTTAAATATTAATAAATTTAATAATATAATCATATATAATGCATATTATAGTAGTCATGGATAGCATAGATGATAGACTGTATATGAAATATAAAAGCGAATCTCATAAGGATGGAACAAGTTCTGCAAACGAAAGAACGTCATAAAAAAAACTTGCTACTAAGATGCCTTAAGCATGGCACCAAACATAATCTATGGACCCAAAGTTTGGATACAAACATATCACATAAGCATTGGATAAATAAGCTTGGGAGTGCACAGTGAGTAATGGAACTATAAATGTTAAGACTAACTCTTTGAGATACACATCCTGGTTAAGAGAGAAACTGAATACAACGATATTCTAGAAATGATAAAAGAGCAGAAATGACACATAGCAGAAAGATAGAACAATATGTGGAGTACAACAATAAATACCTGACTAGACCCCAGATAAATCAAACATGGTTTGAAAAGACTAGACAAGAGGTGAAGAGATGAGATAAAACAAATAATAATAATAAAGTAGACGTGCCGTTTTGCCCAAAATCAAAACGGCATACCCAACTCTGCGATGGAGTTACCGTGTTAGCAATCTTTTCATACTATTTGGTATGAAGATAGATCATCACCCAGGTATCTATTTGGTATGAAGATAGATCACCCAGGTATCTATTTGGTATGAAGATAGATCAGCACCCAGGTATCTATTTGGTATGAAGATAGATCATCACCCAGGTATCTATTTGGTATGAAGATAGATCAGCACCCAGGTATCTATTACTTTCATTACCATACTTAATTATGATGCTGGCATAGTTCTATAAAGTTTATTTCTAAAGACCTACCAATATCACCTCCTCTTATAGTCTTACCCTCATAGTTTTTGATTTACGGATTTGATCAAATCTTTCAAAATTTGGGAATGGATTAAATGCAAGCCCTTCATAAGTTTTCGTTCTAGATGCTCCTACCAGAAGCAGACCACTTGCAAACAAAATTTCTCCTGGGTTGAGGATGACCTTGTCACAAGTTGATCCTTGGAGCTTGTGGATGGATAGAGCATAACCAAGGATCAATGGAAGCATTACCCTTGAATAATGAACCTTATTAGTCATCCAATCTCTCCTCACTGGACAGATGGGAACTGATTTTGGAATATGAGGTATATAAGAAGGGCCAATGTAATCTCTGAATGTAGCAATGACAGCAATGGGGAGAGATGTAGGTTTCACACTGTCATCATAAATTATGGAATGAACTACTCCAACTGCACCATTAGTTAGGCCTGCTTTAGTCCAGAGGTTGGATGTGAGTCTGAACACAGTTTTTCTGCTGAGGATGATATTACCTAATAGGCCACACGCTCGCTCTGATGACTCATTTGCGACTCCTTTAGGAAAGGTCTCGGCAAAAATTGGAGCAACAGGCTCACCATTGCCCATAACTTTACGAATGTTGTGCTCGATCATATCCTTTTTAAGAGCACATGCATAGATACCATTCTCTAAGAAGTCATGCCTTTCATTAGGCGGCAATAAATCTATTGATCGTGCACGCCACTTAGTCCAATCAATGATACTAAAAGTACCATCACCTAGGCGTTGAAGCTCTTCCCTGAATGGCTTCTGATTATCTCCCTCTTGTCGCTGAATCATATCAAATATGATAGTGTCATGAAAAAGCCGATATAAATTATATCCCATTGGTTGCCTACCATTGTCATTATAGAGTGAAGAGTCACAGACAGGAGGCAGCTATTTCCAGTCACCAAGCAGGATTATGGACATCCCCCCAAATGGCAACTAACCTGTGTGTGGCCTAGCTTCCTGAAGTCTCTGACTAACTTGATGAAAAATGTCCTAGCCAATCATCGACTCTTCGTCAATGACCAAAATACCAAAATTTTGGAACCTTTGTTGAAGCACTTACAATCTGTCACCTTGAAGAGGCTCAAACTTACACTTCCCAATTGGCAGGTACAGCAGACTATGAAGAGTCTCACCACCAATGAGATAAGCAGCTGTACCAGAGGGAGCTGCTGCTGTGACAAAACCAGAAGTAAACACAGTAGAGGCATAGCGTTTTATAGTATTGAGCCAGAATGTCTTCCCAGTGCCAGCAGCTCCTGATATATTAACTAACAACTGGGAAACATTCTCTTATCCTAGCATAAATGACTGTTAAACAAAAAAATTCACAATGGAAAAGGCACAAAATTGTTTGAAATTAAATCCCTCAGGAAGCCCTCCCATTTCTTCATCCAGTCTTTATGTAGTATAAGTCTACTTTGTTTCCTCTAACCACTTTGGTAAATGACGGATGTCTTCAGGAGTAAGCTCTAACTTCCTAGCCCCCACCTGAAACATCACATCAGCATAATCTTATTGAGCTTCATAATATACTTGTGCCTCAGTATGAATAGGTCTAAGGGCTCCCATCCAGTCTTCCTGCTCAATACCTTCAGATACAGGCTCAGAATCAACTAATAATTCAGGCTCAGGAAAATCAGAATTATATTCATTTTCAGGATATTCATCTCCAGACTGACTTTCCAGATACTGTTCTATGATTAATTTAGGACATTATAATATATATAATATTTATATTTGAAGGGAAGCCAAAGATAACTGACATGCAAATCGCAGCAAAGATCCACTGGATAAATATGCAATCTGAGGATGAGCACTTTGTTAACAATAATTTGTGTTTAGCTAAATTTGAAGAATATTGTAGGCAGTGTGTTATCAATAAAGTTCTCATCTATTAAATATGGTTTTATCCCCTGGGGGTAAGGGATTAGAATATGCCCCATGTGCCTTCTGCGTGTCATAAGAGGCGGCTAAAGAGGTTGGGTCGGTGGGCTTGCGACCCCCACCCGGAAAAAATACTTAGCAACAAAAAACGAACAACCAGCCTCGGATGCAGACGGACCCTGTGTTGACGAACCCTGATCAACTATGGACAAGCCTACGGACATTCTGAGAATAGGTACATGGAACGTGAGTGGCATAAATGATGGCACAAAAGAGAGAGAGGTACTAGAAGTGTTAGTGAATGCCAGGCTGGATGTATGTGGAATGACGGAGACCAAATGGAAGGGTACAGATGTGAGAGAGTGGGAGTGTGGAATGGATGCGTGTGCTGGAGTGAGTGAGGGAGCAGCGAGAGAAGGTGCATGTTTGTTTGTAAGTAACAAATGGAAGGAGTGTGTAAGAGAATATGGGTGTGCGGGTTCAAGGATTGTGGGAGTGAGAATGAAAGTAGGAATGCAAACGTGGGTGATTGTGTGTGTGTATGCTCCGACAGAGGATAAACTTGTATGAGAGAAAGGCGAGTTCTGGGTGAATGTGGAGGCGTGCCTGGATAAGTTTGATAAGAATGAAAGAATATTCCTGATTGGGGATATGAATGGTAAGGTGGGTGATAGGAAAGTTGATGGAGTGGTGGGAGGGTGGGGGGTACTGTCAGAGGTGAATGGGAATGGTAGTGCACTTGTGGACGTATCTATGGGGAGGATGTTGTGGATAGCCAACACCTTCTTCCGACACAGAATGATACACAGGTACACATGGAAAGTGGTGCGGAGGATGAAGGATAAGGATAAGACAGGGGTGGAACAAAAGTCACTGATTGATTATATATGTGTGGATGAACGAATGAAGAAAGCTGTGCTGGATGCTAGGGTGTATAGGGGTATTGGAAGGAGTCTGTCTGATCATTATGTAGTAGTAGCTAAGGTTAGGATACAAAGGTGAGGAGAGCTGGAGGGAGGCGAGAGGAAGGTGGAATGGTGAGGAGGGTGGAGAGGCTACAGGAGGAGGAAATCAGGGAAGACTACAGGAGAGTAGTAGAAAGACGACTAGGTGGGTTTGACCTGGAAGATATGGAGGAAGTGAAGGAGATAAGCAAGGTGTTTAAGGAAGAGATCTGTTCAGCATGTGAGGAGGTGTGTGGAGCGAGGAGAGGAGGGAGGGAAGTGAAAGGTACAGCGTGGTGGACAGAAGATGTAAAAATAGCTGTGGAAGACAAAAAGAAAGTGTATAGAGAGTGGTTGGGTAGTAGAGGGAATGAAGATTTGGAGAGACAGAAACGAGCGAGGTACGTGGATAAAAAGAGATTGGTGAAGAGAGTAGTGAAGGAAAGTAAGAGAAGAGTCGATGAGAAATTTGGAAGGAATCTGAGTGTAAAATGGAGGGAGTGTAAGAAACTGTTCTGGAAAGAAGTCAAGACAGTTACGGACGTTAGCAAGGGACACAGTAAGGTGTGAAAGATAAGAATGGGTGAGTGCTAGCCGAGAAGCAAGAGAGAGTCAAAAGATGGAGGGAGTACTTGAACGAATTGCTAATTTTCATTTTTTATTTGTTTTTGTTCTATGTGATTGAGGGAGGCAAAATGCATAACTGCCTATAGCGAGTGCCTCCCCCATAGTTGAAAGAGTGACAGGGCCAAAATCAAGGGACGTTCGAGCTAAAATGCCTGGTCACACAGAGTTTGAAGCAATTTAAGTTATAGGAAGAGGGAAAGACTGATTCTGGGAGAGAGATCCAGAGCTCAGCTGTTGAGTAGAAGAAAGTTTGAGAGTAACTTTCACTCTTGGGTTGGAGAGTTGCACAGAGTAGGGGTGGGATTGAGTTGCAAGACGGGTCCCATGTGCCCTACGTAAAGGAGGTGGTATGCACTGAGATAGCTCTGTGGAACACTGATTATTATAGTAGCGATAGAATAGCGAGAGAGATGCAACATTGCGGCGGAGAGAGAGCGATTGCAGAGAGTTGGTGAATGGACGGGAGTTAATGATACAAAAGGCCTTCCTTTCAACTTTGTCTAGGAGAGCGGTGTGAGAGGAACCTCCCAACACATGTGAACAATACTCAATACAAGGGCGCACTATGCCCCTGTACAGAGCAAGAAGCTGTGCATGGGAAAAGAACCCCCTAAGGCAGTTGAGCACACCCAGCTTCTGGGAGGCTGCCTTAGCAAGACTGGTAATATGGTCCTTCCAAATGAGAGCAGAAGAAAAAGAGACACCAAGAATATTAAACAATGTTGGAAGTCATGTAGTCAAGGATCAGATCCGTGATTTAAAAAAAAATGATTTAACCCTACAATGGTTTGTGAAAATAATTCTGAAATGTACAGCCTGAATTTTAGTGCAAACAATTTTGGATAGATTTTTCCTGAAATCATAGCTAGCTCTTCCATTGAATGGTAATTTTATGTACTTGAGCAATTTCGGGACATTGTGAACATCGTTGTTTTGCAAGTATTTAGAAAAAAGGAAAGACTTTAGTATTTTCTGAAATAAATTGATACAATAGTTGTTGCTAATGAAATACTTGTCTAGTCTTACAAACTTTTGATGCAGAAGTGAATAATTTGAACTAATATTGAAAGCTCTAGTAAGGAGAGTTTTAATTGAGTTAATCTTATACAGCGTGGGACAAAAACTAAACCAATTCAGACCCTGATCAGTGGAAGTGGGTTTCCTATATACTTCTGTTGTGATGCCTGTGAGAGTTTTACTAATCTGAATATCTAGGAATGATATGGAGCCCTGAGTCTCTATTTCAGTAGTAAATTTGTTTATAAGTTCACGTGTCCTCATTGTCCTATGAGGTATGTGGGATGCTCTACCCGAGCATTTCGATCTAGAATATTGGAACATGTTGGAAGGAGTGTTCGTACGGGACAGATCCTTGGCAAGCAACAAATTTCGGCAATTCGGGATCACTCTCATCAATGTGATCACACCTTCGGTGAAAAAGATTTTGAGATCATAGGTAGATTTTCTAACAGAACAGAGACCCTTATCGGTGAGAAGTATTATATAAATAAGATTAAATCTGGGTTGAACACATGCATGTAAATTATATTATGCTAGGATTAATTGTTTTCATTTAGCGTCAGTAACATCGTATTTCTTTTATTAACGTTCGATGTATATCCCTTTCATTATATTAGAGTTCGGTTAAATTCGTTTAGTGTCATAAGAGTATTGTTTTCACAATTCGCATTTTTAGTTTTAATTAATTTCGTTTGCTCCTAAGTATATGAAGTTTATTCTTTAGTCGTACTGTTTGAATAATTATTTACTATTAGGTAACCCCCTCTATAATTTATATATTATGTGCCCTGGTAACATAGGTTTACTATTAGGTAACCCCCTCTATATTATATATGTGCCCTGGTAACATAGGTTTACTATTAGGTAACCCCCTCTATATTATATATGTGCCCTGGTAACATAGGTTTACTATTAGGTAACCCCCTCTATATTATATATGTGCCCTGGTAACATAGGTTTACTATTAGGTAACCCCCTCTATATTATATATGTGCCCTGGTAACATAGGTTTACTATTAGGTAACCCCCTCTATATTATATATGTGCCCTGGTAACATAGGTTTACTATTAGGTAACCCCCTCTATATTATATATGTGCCCTGGTAACATAGGTTTACTATTAGGTAACCCCCTCTATATTATATATGTGCCCTGGTAACATAGGTTTACTATTAGGTAACTCCCTCTATATTATATATGTGCCCTGGTAACATAGGTTTACTATTAGGTAACCCCTTCTATATTATATATGTGCCCTGGTAACATAGGTTTTCATTCTGTATTAGGATCGCACCCGCGCCTGACCCCTTAGATGTGTCAGTACTATATACTTGTTAATAGCATAACGTTGTATACGTTTTAGCTATATTAGGACATTTTATTATTTCGTAGTGTTTTTAATACATTTGTGGTCCACGATTTAACTTATATTAGTTTCTTAATAAAGGATTTGATTTTTAGGACCGGTATCCAAGCCTGAAGATGGACCAAGATAGTTTGAAATATTGAATAATGCTACAAAGATGAACACCGTCGTTGCCCTTATCCACCTGTTTCTCCTAATAATACGGTACCCTAGCGGCCAACCCACTACTACCACTGTTCTAAAAAAAAAATATATTATATATATATACTGTATACTGTATACAAATACAGGATGTTTACAAACTACACCATCAAAATTACAGGGTGTAATATTATACAGGGAACAAGAACTAAAAACATCTAAATAAGCCATGTCCTATTAAGGCCCGGTCACACTGCCTTTAGCGTCTGCAGCGCGAGTAAATTTCCCCGAAATTTTTTAGCCGCTGTAACACGCGGTGGAAAATGTGAAAAATTGGCTAACACGTGGTTACCCGTGGTATGCCCGCTGAACAGACACCGGCGCCTGTTCAGCGTCCTGACCGCTGGTGAAGCGCGACTGGAGCGCGGGTAAGCGCGGGAAAATCTCCACGTGGTGACAGGCAGCGGCGGGTAACCGCGGCTGCATCACGCCTGACCCACGGGTGATCACGTGTACAGCACGGCTGGTCCACGTGTGCAGGGCGGCCGTTTCGCGGGCACACACCTCGCGCACCACTATACTGATGGTGTTGTGAGGCACCCTCCAGCCATACTGCATCTCACGGTACTTGGCGCCAGAGGCAAGGTGCTCAGGGTGAGGGCAACCTTCAGGCCTGGATCAAGGGGTGCTCGGCAGTTGGTGGTCGTCTTGGTAAGGGCTGGTGTCAGTCTCTGCACAACTTCATCGAACATGGCAGGTGGCATTCTCATGAAATTGTGGAAGGCCCTTGGATCTTCATTACGGAGCTCCACCAAGAGACGATCATACAGGCCAAGCTCAGGTCTCCTGCGTATCCAGTCACGCACCCATATGTTCCGGACCGCCCTCCTCCTCAGCCGTCTTCGTCTTCGTCTATCAACGAGGTACTGATGGACATGTACCAGCTGGTTCATATGCTGTTGCATCAGCATGCAGACGAGGTCAATACGGTCCATGTTCACCCCATCACGTCAGAACCAGGAGTGATGAATGCTTGGCAAATCGAGCCAAATATATAGGTCCCAGAGTACACGCGCTACACACGCAAATGCACGTGAAAACACGCGGAACAGATGCGGTACAACCGTGCTATGACCGTCATTAAACCGCGATTACCCGCTAAAGGTTCGCGTCCTATCGCGTGTAACCACGTACTTACCGCGGCCGTAGCACGTCTTTACCACGTCTTTACGCGTCTTTACCACGTCTTTATCACGTGTGTACCACGTGTGCCCCCGTGGCCACCCGCGGTCTCAAGTTTTGAGCAGCTCAAAACTTGAGACCGCGTGTGATTTTTCTAGCCCGTGTGGGTGCGGCTGTATCGCGTCCTTTCACGACTTATATGCGTCCAACAGCGCTTGCTTCACGTTCACACATTTTTCGCCGTGAGACGTCCGCGATGCGACCGCGAAGGGCAGTGTGACCGGGCCTTTAGATAGAGATTTATAATACAATGTAAAATAATCCAAACCCATCCCATGGACGAAAATAGGCGACAATTGTCCAAACACAGATCTACTACTTCCAAACCACCCTACGTACACAAATACACATACAAAAACACCATCACATCAGTGTCAACACAAACACAGGGAGCTATGTCCCCCTCTATCCCCGGACAGACAACAAATCTTACAAGGGGTCACAAGGAGGTACTCTATGATGTTTTCCGTTAATTGTGGGCTTAAGGTAGCCCACCTCGTCTTAGTTCTCTTTCTCTCCCTCTCTCTTAGGTTTGTATCCATTGGGCCCCATTCAGCCTACTGTTTTAAGACGTTTACCCCCATCCAGGTGTACCGCGAGCCAGCATATATATATTTTGTTTTGACAGCAAGCTAAATTTGTTAATCTTTCGATAGAAAAATGTCTCCGGCGAAGCCGTATTTCTCCATACAATGCTGGCTCGCTATTGCTCCCCAGGAAAAAATCGACACTTGGATGAGGATACACGTCTTAAAACAGTTGTCTGAATGGGGCCGAATTGATACAAGCCAGGGAAAGAGAGAAAAGGAGAGAGAGATAAAAAAAAGCCGGTGACCCTCCTTATGAAGTGGGGAATGAAGGTCCATGAGGCTATCATAGCGATGCAATTATATATGTTCATTACATAACACATCAAATGTTACGAATGTGTCCCGATCCTCTTCTTACACCCTTAATGTTTCTGCTACATCAATATTAATGCACATATCTCATAAGTGATACAGAATAGGACATTGCTTATTTACAAGTTTTAACTTCTGGTTCATTGTATATTACAGCCTGTAATTTTGATAGTGTCGTTTTCCAATAACCTGTATATACTATATATATATATATATATATATATATATATATATATATAGTATATATTTAAATGTGATATACAGTGGACTGTGGGTTATATCTTTACGACGGTCAACTTATGCCCTACTATATACAGTACATATTTATCTTTACAAGTTATAACAGAGATAATGCTACATAAACGTTTCTATCCCACCTGTTGTGTTGCTGGGTTTCCTTGTTGTTGTCAAATCACTGAAATAGACAAAAATACAAATAGAAAATGTTATTTAGTGATCACTCAATCATCCCTTAGTGATTTTTTTTACACACACACACACACACACACACACACACACACACACACACACACACACACACACACACACACACACACACACACACACACACACACACACACACACACACACACACACACACACACACACACACACACACACACTCTCTGACAGCCCGTAGCCTAGTAGGTAGCGCTCTCGTCTCACACACGAGGGATCGGGGGTTCAATCCCCCGGCCGGGCGGAGACAAATTGGGCTTGTCTCCTTTCATGTGTTAGCCTCAGTTCACCTAGCTGTAAATAGGTACCTGGAATAAGTGGACGACGTTGTGACGTCCCATCTGGGGTTGGCAAAAATGGTACAAGGCGAGATGGGCATCATATGGTTCACCTAAGCTACTGGTCAACCTAAGCCTTCGGGTGAGACTGGTACCGTAGTGAGAATGGTACCATACAGATTAACCCTAAGCCTTCGTTTCCAAATGTCGCCAATTGGCTAAAATACAGACTACACACACATCCACAGTCATTCCAACGATACATAAACACTTAACATGCATTTCACGCAATACATTCCCAGTTAAGGAGGCGCGATAATAATGAGCTTAGCTCGCATTGCGTGGATTCCCCTTGACGAAACAAGCAAGTGAATAACACACACACACACACACACACACACACACACACAGACCGTAGCCTAGTAGGTAGCGCTCTCGTCTCACACACGAGGGGTCGGGGGTTCAATCCCCCGGCCGGGCGGAGACAAATTGGGCTTGTCTCCTTTCATGTGTTAGCCTCAGTTCACCTAGCTGTAAATAGGTACCTGGAATAAGTGGACGACGTTGTGACGTCCCATCTGGGGTTGGCAAAAATGGTACAAGGCGAGATGGGTATCATATGGTTCACCTAAGCTGATGGTTACCTAAGCCTTCGGGCGAGACGGTACCGTTTATAGTGAGAATGGTACCATACAGATCCACCCTAAGCCTTCGTTTCCGATGTCGCCAATTGGCTAAAATACAGACTACACACACATCCACAGCCATTCCAACAGTACATAAAACACTTAACATGCATTTCACGCAATACATTCCCAGTTAAGGAGGCGCGATAATAATGAGCTTAGCTCGCATTGCGTGGATTCCCCTTGACGAACAAGTAACTGAGTAACACACACACACACACAGTATATATATATATATAAACTAGTGCATATATTATGACAGGGTAATAAGTGTGGAGAGTGAGCAGAGCGAGTTCTTTGACCTGAATGTTGGTTTGAAACAGGGGTGTGTGATGTCCCCGTGGTTGTTTACTGTATATATGGATGGAGTTATGAAAGAAATACTATCAAGAGCAGTGGATGTTGGTGTATCGCTGAAAAGGGAGGGAATCGAGTGGAAGCTACCTATACTGCTGTTTGCGGATGATACAGTTCTGATGAGTGATAATGAATGGGAGTTGCAGATGAGTGATAATGAATGGGAGTTGCAGGGTCTGGTAAATGAGTTTGGAACAGTGTGCGAAAAACGGAATTTGAAGGTAAATACGGGGAAGAGCAAGGTTATGGTCTTCGAAAGGGGTGAAGTCACAGAGTGTGAGGTGAAGCTGAACAGTCAGGCTATGGAGATCGTCAACTCTTGTAAGTATCGGGGCAGTGTGTTGAGTAAAGATGGGACTATGGATGAAGAGGTGCGGGAGAGGGTACAACAGGGGAAGAGGGTTGTAGGAAGGCTAAAAGCAGTAACAAGAAATAGGGTGGTCAGTATGGAAGTGAAGAAGTCCTTGCATGACAGTGTGGTAATCCCGAAACTGACTTACGGAAGCGAAGCATGGACGTTGGTTGAGAGACTCAGACCAAGAGTGAGAGCAGTGGAAATGAATTACTTAAGGAGTGCGTGCGGAGTTACATGGAGGGATAGACAGACTAATGAGGAAGTAAGAAGGTGTGGTGTGGAGGTAGATGTGCTGGAAAGTGTGAAAAGGAACAACTTGAGATGGTTCGGCCATATGGAACGTATGGAAAGCGAGAGAATGACTAAGAGGGTGTACGAGAGCGAGGTGGAGGGACAGAGGGGGAGAGGTAGACCGAATATGAGGTGGAAGGATGGAGTGAGGAACTACATGAACGAAGGCGGTGCTGGTTTGGGGGAGGGGCGTCGACTGACTGGGGACAGAGGTGCATGGGGGCGGTTCGTTCGTGGCCACACCTTCGGGGATCACGGCGTCAGGCAATAGATAGATAGATAGAATATTTCTCAAGTTTACTTTGATTTCAAAAGTATATATAAACCATTGTCATGTCAGAATTAGGTGGTTAATCACTATCAATATATCCAATCAATGTTTATATATTTTAAACCTTTGTTATGGCCTTATTTGTTATGGCCTTATTTGTTATGGCCTTATTTGTTATGGCCTTATTTGTTATGGCCTTATTTGATTTACAGTGTGGTTTCCAGGCGATTCAACCAGTACCCAGAAGATTTTGACCAGTGCTAAATCAAAGAAGGCCAACTAAACTAGTGCCAGTTTAAAACTTTAAGGGGGAGGCAGTTGCTTTTTCTGGTCCCCCTGCTGCCTTATGTTTAGTAGATTAGATTTGAAACATTTAACACGTTCATTCCGTAACTTTCGCGTTTTTGAGACCTTTCGCATAATTTATTTGTCAATATTAAGAACTTTCGTGTCATTTAGGAGTCTCTCTCTTCCTGGCGAGCCTGTAATTTTAGAAGGAATCGGCATTCGGCCTGGACATTTTTCTACCAAAAATATACAAATTTATCTTGAAAGGGGGTCTAGGGGGTGTTTTTTTTATGTTTGATCGAGGTCTAGGGAGGAAACTAAAAAAATAAAATATATATATATATACAATATATATATATATATATATATATATATATATATATATATATATATATATATAATTATATACCAAAAAAAAAGCACTACCCACTTAACTTAACCTAATATAAATGGTTGAATTGAGTTGGGTTGTGAGCTGCTGGTTGAACAGGTCTACTGGTTGAGAAGTCTGGGATATTGATTGGCACTACACTGTCGAAATATAGTGCATTAACCCATTCTGTACCGGCAGCTTAAGAAAGATCTGTGACCGTAAAAAGGGTTACAAGTGAGATGGTTCGAAGCCTGTTACTTTCTTCGAGGCCCTTATTAAAGTGAATATGATCGTTTAAATATAACTAGATTATAATTTAAAAGACGTCAACGGTACATTAGGGGTAAAAGTCTACCTTTCTAACTGCTATAAAGATGGTTTCACACGAGTTGCTCTTTTTCTGGCAACTTTTACGGGTAATTGTAGTTTGGCATCTACAAACTTTAAGGGGAGGGGTCGTTTTTCTAGATCCCCTTCTCCCTCATGTTTAGCCCCATTATAATTTGTTGTCATGAGGTTTGCCCCATTAGTTTGTCGATTTTAAGAAATTTTGCCCCATTTCTCTGCTAATATTATGACGTATCGTGGTATTTCGGTGTCGATTTATATACTGGCGAACGATAGTGAGCCTGTAATGGTGAAAGAATCGGCCGGGACACGTTTCTACCGAAAAAAATGTATAAATGAATCTGGAAAAGGGTTCTAATGGATGCTTGTTACAGTTTGATGGAGGTCTAGGGAGGAATCTAAAACACAAATATATATATATATATATATATATATATGAAAT
Organism: Lithodes maja; assembly: GCA_037953745.1. Lineage (NCBI taxonomy): Eukaryota > Metazoa > Arthropoda > Malacostraca > Decapoda > Lithodidae > Lithodes > Lithodes maja. The sequence goes on along the minus strand of JBAKBP010000271.1, from coordinate 119,327 downwards.
AATCGTCCCCAAAATATAGCCTTCCCCTTAAAGTGTCATCATAAACCAGCCAGCTAGCAGAGTCTACCTTGAGTCTAGTGTCCGATGCCAGTGAGAAAGACCCTCAATATATTATCAGAACAAACTTGCTCATCGAAAATTGCCGGAGAAAACGCTCGTGACACTGGCTTAAGCGGGGACACCGGATTTGATTTATCTTTCTCTCCTTTTCTATCTTTCTCTGGCTAGTATCCATTCTGCCTACTGTTGTTTAGCCTAGATGTTGTGTTGCCTAGATGTTTACCCCCATCCAGGTGTCAATATTTTCCAGGCGAGCGGTAGCGAGCCAGCATATACATTTTTGTTTTGACAGCAAGCTAAATTTGTACATTTGTCGATAGAAAAATTTCTCCGGCGAAGCCGGATTCCTCCATACAATGCTGGCTCGCTATCGCTCGCCAGAAAGAAATCGACACCTGGATGGGGATAAACGTCTTAAAACAGTTGGCTGAATGGGGCCAAATGGATACAAGCCAGGGACAGAGAGAAAAGGAGAGAAAGATAAAACAAATCTGGTGTCCCCCCGGTGTATTAGCATATTTATTTCCTCATTTATGTATCCTTGTACTATTGTCTTAGTGTCCTCACTAGACCTCCATCAAACCCACAAAGACACCCGCCCTAGACCCTCCTTCAAGATTAATTGTACATTTCACAGGTTCCTCTTAAAATTACCGACTCGCTATCGCTCGTCAGAAGAAAAAAACCTAAATGGCGCGGAAGGTCTTGCGGGTGAATTTCTTAAATCTGAAAATTAATGGGGCTAAACATGAGGAAGAAGGGGTACCAGAAAAACGACTCATCACCCGTTAAGAAATGTTATTAATGGCTGCCAGATGGTGTAGTCAAAGGGTTAAGAGCTGCTAGTAATGTCTGTCATATGTTGTAGAAACTCATAGCTGCAAGTAATGTCAGTCAGATGTTGTAGTCACAGGGAGTTGTTAATAATGGCTGCCAGATGTTGTAGTCACAGGGATAAGAGTCGTTAGTAATGTCTGTCAGATGTTGTAGTCACAGGGTTAATAATTTTTAGTAATGTCTGTCAGATGTTGTAGTCACAGGGCATTGTTTATAATGGCTGCCAGATGATGTGGTCACAGGGTTAAGAGTTGTTAGTAATGTCTGTCAGATGTTTTAGTCAGATGGTTAAGAAATGTTAGTAATGTCTGTCAGATGTTTTAGTCAGATGGTTAAGAATGTTTAGTAATGTCTGTCAGATGTTGTATGTCAGATGGTTAAGAATGTTTAGTAATGTCTGTCAGATGTTGTATGTCAGATGGTTAAGAATGTTTAGTAATGTCTGTCAGATGTTGTATGTCAGATGGTTAAGAATGTTTAGTAATGTCTGTCAGATGTTGTATGTCAGATGGTTAAGAATGTTTAGTAATGTCTGTCAGATGTTGTATGTCAGATGGTTAAGAATGTTTAGTAGTGTATGTCAGATGTTGTATGTCAGATGGTTAAGAATGTTTAGTAGTGTATGTCAGATGTTTTAGTCAGATGGTTAAGAATGTTTAGTAATGTCTGTCAGATGTTGTATGTCAGATGGTTAAGAATGTTTAGTAGTGTATGTCAGATGTTTTAGTCAGATGGTTAAGAATGTTTAGTAATGTATGTCAGATGTTTTAGTCAGATGGTTAAGAATGTTTAGTAATGTATGTCAGATGTTTTAGTCAGATGGTTAAGAATGTTTAGTAATGTATGTCAGATGTTTTAGTCAGATGGTTAAGAATGTTTAGTAGTGTATGTCAGACGTTTTAGTCAGATGGTTAAGAATGTTTAGTAATGTATGTCAGATGTTTTAGTCAGATGGTTAAGAATGTTTAGTAATGTATGTCAGATGTTTTAGTCAGATGGTTAAGAATGTTTAGTAATGTATGTCAGATGTTTTAGTCAGATGGTTAAGAATGTTTAGTAGTGTATGTCAGACGTTTTAGTCAGATGGTTAAGAATGTTTAGTAATGTATGTCAGATGTTTTAGTCAGATGGTTAAGAATGTTTAGTAATGTATGTCAGATGTTTTAGTCAGATGGTTAAGAATGTTTAGTAATGTATGTCAGATGTTGTCAGATGGTTAAGAGTTGTAAATAATGGCTGTCATGTGGTGTATTCATAGGGTTAAGAATTGTTAGTAATGTCTGTCAGATGTAGTCAGAGGGTTAAGAATTGTTAGTATTGTTTGTCAGATGTTTTAGTCACAGATATAAGAGTTGCAAATAATTACTGCCAATTGTCGTGGTCACAGGGTTAAGAGTCAGTAGTAATGTCTGCCAGATGTTGTCGGTAGAGAGTTAAGAATCGACTTCTTGCGAGTTTTAATATATAAGGAAGTTGGAGCTGCATACATCGATGTTAGCAGAATTACCAGTTATAATACGGTTTCAGTACATATTTTTGTTGATTTCATTAATTGAATTTTAGGAGTAAAGTCGGTTGGTGGAGGTAACATATTAATACATAAAACCCAAATTCAACACACTATTTATCCATTAGAAACCTACATTATTACTGTATTTGTGTTTAGTATCGATGTTTACAGGCACAACTTCCGTATAGCCTGAAACTCGCAAGTGGTCAATTGTAAGTGATGTCTGCCGGATGTTGTGATCATACCTGGTACAGTTTGGGCCGGGCACAAAGGTCACATTGAAGGACCACTTGTCATTGCCAAAGTTCTTCTGCAGGATGACCATCTCGTTGCCGCCAGAAGTTATCGAGTTGGTGATGGAGGATGCGCTGGGCGAAAAGGATAGATATTAGAGAGCTAGGGATTAAAAGGGATTGATATTAGAGAGCTAGGGGTTAAAAGGGATAGATATTAGTGAGCTAGGGGTTAAAAGGGATAGATATTAGAGAGCTAGGGGTTGAAAGGGATTGATATTAGAGAGCTAGGGGTTAAAAGGGATTGATATTAGAGAGCTAGGGGTTAAAAGGGATTGATGGTAGAGAGCTAGGGGTTAAAAGGGATAGATATTAGAGAGCTAGGGGTTAAAAGGGATTGATATTAGAGAGCTAGGGGTTAAAAGGGATTGATATTAGAGAGCTAGGGGTTAAAAGGGATAGATAGTAGAGACCTAGGGGTTGAAAGGGATTGATATTAGAGAGCTAGGGGTTAAAAGGGATTGATATTAGAGAGCTAGGGGTTAAAAGGGATTGATATTAGAGAGCTAGGGGTTAAAAGGGATTGATATTAGAGAGCTAGGGGTTAAAAGGGATAGATAGTAGAGAGCTAGGGGTTAAAAGGGATAGATAGTAGAGAGCTAGGGGTTAAAAGGGATTGATATTAGAGAGCTAGGGGTTAAAAGGGATAGATAGTAGAGAGCCAGGGGTTAAAAGGGATTGATATTAGAGAGCTAGGGGTTAAAAGGGATAGATAGTAGAGAGCCAGGGGTTAAAAGGGATTGATATTAGAGAGCTAGGGGTTAAAAGGGATTGATATTAGAGAGCTAGGGGTTAAAAGGGATTGATAGTAGAGAGCTAGGGGTTATAAATATTAATTAAAGTTAATAAAGATAGTTATTACTACACAGAGACCTTGGGGGAAAGGGAGCTAGTGGCTAGAAATAGTCATTAAGGGGGGTCACCTGCTTTGTTTTCTCTCCTTTTCTCTCTTTCTATGGGTTGTATCCATTCGGCCCAATTCAGCCTACTGTTTTAAGACTTTTATCCCCTTCCAGGTGTCAATTTCTTCCGGGCCAGCGATATCGAGCCAGCAATATATGAAACAACTATTGAAAAATTTACAAATTTAGCCTGCTGTCAATTTTTGTTTTTTAAATATGCTGGTTCGCTACCGCTCGCCAGGAACAAATCGACACCTGGATGTGGATAAACGTCTTAACACAGTAGGCTGAATTGGGCCGAATGGATACAACCCAGAGAAAAAGGGAGAGGAAAACAAAACTTAAAGTCAGTAAGGATAGTTATTACAACTCAGAGGTAGAATATAAGAATTGGAAGAAAGTAGCAATTATTAGAGTTCGGTATTTGAAAAAACTTAAAGTAGTTAAATTAACGAATTGAGTAGTTATATATAGCAACTGGAGCGGTTAAGGGGAGATTTCCACTTGGGGGAGTTTTTTCTGGACTCCTTTCTCCCTCATGTTTAGCCCCATTAATTTTCTAATTTTAAGACGTTCGCCCCATTATTTTGATGATTTTAAGAACTTTCAACCCATTTCTGTCAATTTTAAGACCTTTCGTGCAATTTAGGTGTCTATTTTATCCTGGCGAGCGATAGCGAGCCTGTAATTTAAGAGGAACCGGCTCTCAGCCGGAACATTTTTCTACCGAAAAATGTACAAATTTAACTTGAAAGGGGCTCAAGGGGGTGTAATCTTAAGCTTCATGGATATCTAGAGACCAAAGTAAAAACCTCCCCTTAAGAATATCAAATGAGTAATCGAGCACACTAAAAGTACTTTCTATGTGTCACTAGCTTAGTCACTCAAGCACACTTACACACTTAAATTAGCTTAGTCACTCAAGCACACTTACACACTTAAATTAGATTAGTCACTCAAGCACACTTACACACACTTAAATTAGCTTAGTCACTCAAGCACACTTACACACTTAAATTGCTCACTTACTCAATATAGTCGTAGCTGGTGACCTGGGAAAGCTGTGAGGCTCTTTCTTATACACACATTTGTATAATTTGCACCTTTACACACTTATACACACTCCTATTAACATTTACACACTCATATACACATCTTTATATAATCTGCACCTTTACACACTTATAGTCAACATTCAATGATCAAAATTTGTCTGGCAACATTTCTAGAATATTTTGCACTGGTATCGGAAAGTAGACTGGTGATAGATCAATTTAGGTGACATAATTTGTGTAATTAAATGTTCACCTCATAAGCTGCCAGACCAGTGTTGAGTGTAAATGTTGAGAGAAAAAGCGCTCGTGTGATACTGGCTTTATTAACACACTCATGCACACTTACACAGACTTATGTACACACTTATGCACACTTACACACACTATGATATGCACACTTACTCAATATAGTCGTAGATGTTGGTCTGGGTCACTTTTAATTTTCCACCGTAAATTGTTGTCTCAATCTTCTCCAACTTAACTTTGTGGCATGATGGGGCAGTGATGTGTACCATGCAGTCTTTGTCTGGGGGATCACAAACGCTCATCAGTTACGGACAGTATGCATTATACACTAAGGACAGTCTATTATTAAGGAGGCCCACCTCGTTTTTTTCCCTTTCTCTCCCTCTCTCTTTGGCTTCTATCCTTCGGCCCCATTCAGCCTACTGTTTTAAGACGTTTACCCCCGTCCAGGTGTCAATATTTTCCTGGCGAGCGGTAGTGAGCCAGCATATATATATATTTTTTTTTTGACAATAAGCTAAATTTGTACATTTTTCGATAAAAAAAAATCTCCGGCGAAGCCGGATTTCTCCATACAATGCTGGCTCGCTATTTCTCGCCAGAAAGAAATCGCCACCTGGATTGGGATGAACGTCTTAAAACAGTTGGCTGAATGGGGCCAAATGGATACAAGCCAGGGAAAGAGAGAAAAGGACAGAAAGATAAAAAAAAAAACGGTGACCTCCCTTCAGGGCAGTATGTATCATAAACTAAAGAGTCTATACTATTCACAAACGACAGTCTATAACTAAGGACAGTACTGTATTTTACACTAAGGAGAGTCTATAATTAAGGGTAGCATGTATTATACAATAAGGACAGGCTATTATTAAGTGCAGGATCTATTAATATATGCAGCACTAAAGACAGTTTGTAATGTAGGCTGAATACAGTCTATATTATACATTAAGGACAGTGTATAAAATAAACTAAGTCAGTTTATAACTAAAGACAGTCTGTATGTTAATATATTGTAAGGGCGGTCTGTATTATAAAATTAAGGACAGTCTATAACTAAGGACACTCTATACTATAAAGTAGGGAGGCGATAACACAGTGGATAACGTCGTAGGTCTGCAGCCCAAGAGGACCTCAGGTCTAGTCCACGTTTAACGTCAGGGTTTTTTTCCGAGGTGATTTGATCGCTCCTGCTGTTCTACAAACATCGTACTTACACCAATACGTCAAGAAAACACCCCCTATATCGTCACCAATTCAAAGCATAGAATTTGCCCAAACATAATCGAAGATGCTGTGAACGACCAAATACTGTAGCTGCTCTCCAAATCAAGTGACATGTATAAATAAGGTGTCGTCATCTTGTGTGGCAGAAAGGAAGCAACCAACAACTTGAAACTCCAATGTGAATTTGTTTTTCTATGTGAGTGAGGGAGACAAAAGGCAGAACTGTCTGTGGGGAGTGCCTCCCACAGAGTTGAAAGAGTGACAGGGCACAAATCAAGGGTCGTTTGAGCCACTTTACCTGGACACACTGAGTTTGAAGCAATTTATAGGAATAGGGAAAGACAGATTCTGGGAGAGAGTTCTAGAGCTCAGCTGTTGAATAGAAGAAAGATTGAGAATAACTGTTCACCCATGGGTTGGAGAGTTGCACAGAGTAGGGGTTGTGACGCATGTCCATGTGTGAGCATGCTGTACAGAACGCCTAGTCATGCCCCACTCTCGCTAGGATCGTCAGGGCAGGAACTTTGGCTGCAGTCTATGTAGAGTTTCCTAACTTAGTTCATGTGAGCCGTTGTACTATAAGTATTATGAATATGTATTTTGTTTTCATCTCAGTCAACGAGTTCTATTTTATATCATTAGTTATAAGTATTGTGTGTAAAACTTATTGGTAATGATGGGAGGAGAAACCGCCACAGTTGGGGGTCAGTGGGTGCGCCAGGCGGGAGGTGGGCCTAACTCACTAGCACTCCCCCCCCCCCCCCTCAGTGCTAGGGGAGCCTTTGTCTATCCCAGAGGAGAGAGAGAAATTACGTAATGGTTGTCAGTGGGCGGTCCTTAGTAGTTCACGTTGGGCTCACTAGAGGGCCGGGTATAAAAAGGGAAGTCTAGCCATTTTTTCATCAGAACTCATTAGGCAGAGCAACTTCTCATTTCCCTTGCTAACTATATATATTCTTCTGACTGATTTGAACTTTCTCTACTACCTTACATTCTTATCTCCTCTTTTCCCTGCCTGTTTAACTTCCATGGTCCCGTTGGTGCAGAGCTAGTCAGCCAACGTATTATCGCTTGAGTTCTCACGAGATACTTGCCTATTAGATAGCCTATTTTGGAAGGGTTAACTTAGAATAGGATTGATTTATGTTTGTTGCACTTGTATATGCATTTCCCTGTGTGTTATTATTATTATTCCTGTTTTCTGCTAGTCTAGGTAATGCTAGACTGGGGTAAGGCTTTTCTGTGTTACGAGTTGTTGTTTGATGCAATGGTTAAGCGATAAACCTGCATACTCGTTTCGGTTCAGTGAAGCCTAGGTTGTCTTCGCGGCTGACTGTGTTGAGTTAATAATTTACAGTGCGTGAGGGCAAGAGCCTAACCACCCTGTATTTTATTAACAGTTTGTTTTTACTTTGTCAAGGAGCCAGGAGAAAACCAGATACAAGGGATCTGGATTTCTCAAAGTGCACTTGTTAGTTTTAACGTAATACTTTAAACAGTTGTGAGGACTTCGCTAGGCTACGAGCCGTTTTTGCTCAGTCACTGCTACCTTTTGCCCACAGTACTCCAGCTAGACTTTACTCGATTAGTAGATACAGAATAGTATTGAAGCTTTCCTTATGTATGATATTGTTTATGCACTATTGATTTCATGTGTTGCAAGCTTGGCTACTTTAGTGATTAGTGGCCCACGAGCACAATCCGAGTAGGCTATTGCCGTTGCATTTGCGGAGTACTTCTTTTTAATGTTTGCCATTTACTATTGCATATTCTTTTAATTATTCTTATGCCAATTTAAACCTTTAATAGTATTTAAAGTACTTTGGCTACCCCCAAAATGGGGATTGGGCCTGAGCATATAGATAGAATAGTATTTAATTGCCAGTGTTTTTGCTTATTGAATTACTGTTCAAAATCCGATACGTACTTCTTTCGAGCATCCGAGAAGCATCTAACTTTTTTCAGAAGATTCCTTGCTCGATGCTTAAGGACTATTAACACCTTATTAGTGGCCTAGGCGGTTTATTTATATGTACCGCCCAGCGGGGTGTTTTTAGCCAAAATAGGGCTGTTTACGTGATCATTTTCATGCCTAAATAAGACCCAGAACGTAAAACAAGTATCTATCCCTGAAAGGGCATAAACAGAGCTTTCGAATGACACCATAACGATCCTTTTATGATGGCTAGTTTTCTTGCAATAACCGTGCAACGCGAGTGCAAAAAGCATGTAATTAGGCACTTTCCCCATACAATTCCGTATATAACGAGTGAGAGAGGAGGTGGGATTCGTGTCAGTAGGTTCGCCGCGGTGGTCTGGAGCAGTCATACGCTCGCTACTCTCCTGCCACCACTTGTCTCTCTCTCTCAGCAACATTACGTGCTGAAATTGCCACACGACCTATGTCGAGCGCCGCCACATAGTCCAGCTTTATTTAACTCGACTTATGTTGCGCGCCGACAGTTAAGGGTTAATTAACGTAACTTAATAGTGCCGATCCGAAGTAGAGGGTGAAGGACTTCTTAAGTTCTTAGTCAAGGGTGGATTACTTTGGCTTCGGCCAACACTATTGTTTGGTGTTGTCGTTTCTTACTTCATTGGTTGATTGTTCACCAGACTAGATAATTCCTGTCTCTTTATTAGTCTGTTGTTGAACACTAGTACCGAGTTCTTGTATACCCCGTTATAGCAGATTGAACTCTGGAGGGTATTTGTGTTTTTTGTTCGGCTGGCAGTACTCAGGGGTTGGGATCGTGTGTTTCCGTTGTGGCAGCGAGCCGTATTCGAGTCCTGATTGAGAGCCCTTGTGTACCAGAGTGCCAGTTCGTAACAGGGTGGGATGGCGTTGCAAGACTGGTGCTACATGCTCTACGAAGAGGGGGTGGTATACACTGAGAGAGCTCCGAGGAACATTGATTATTGTAATAGCGGTAGAATAGTGAGAAAGATGCAACATTGCGGCGAAGAGAGAGAGACTGCAGATAATTGATGAGTGGACGTGTGTTAAAGAAACGGAAGGCTTTCTTTTCTACTTTGTCTAGAAGTGTTGTATGAGAGGATTCCCTCCACACGTGTGAATAATATTGCATGGACGCACTGTGCCTCTGTACAGAGCAAGAAGCTGCAAAGGGGTAAAGAACTCCCGGAGGCGGTTCAGCATACCCAGCTTTTGGGAAACTGTTTTTAGCAAGAGTGGTAATATTATCTTTCCAAGAGAGATCAGAAGAATAAGAGACACCGAGAATATTCAAAGAAGATGAAGGGTTAATTTGCATGTTGTTGAAGAGTAGGTCATAGTTTTCTGGAAGGGGGCGAGGAGTAGACAGATGGAGAAGTTGAGTTTTGGAAGCATTGAAAGTAACAAGGTTTACTCTGCCCCAATTAGAGATAATAGAGCGAACAGAAGATAGGTTCCTTATGGCGTCTTTACGTGAGCTTTGGAGTTCCAGCTGGTAATGATGTTGTGGAAGGCTAGTTGAATAGTGTAATGTAGAGTCATCAGCATATGATTGAATGGGGCTGGAGGTGCAGATGAGAAGGTCTGTTAATGAATAATAGGAAGATAATTGGAGATAGGACAGAACCCTGAGGAACACTGGAGTTGATAGGTTGGGGAAGTGAATGGTGGCCATCCACAACCGCAGCTACGGAACGGCCGGAAAGGAAATCAGAGACAAAAGCACAGATGGCGGGATAGAAACCGAAGTAGGCTAGATTGGAAATGAGGGATTTGTGCCATATTCTATATCGAAGGCCTTCGATATGTCAAGCGCAACAGAAAAATTATCACCGAAGTTCTGAATGAAGGATAACCAAGAGTTAGTAAGATAAGAAAGAAGATCACCAGTAGGGCGGCCTTTAAGGAACCCATATTGGCGATCTGAGAGCAGGCTACGGGAAGTTAAATGCATAAGACACATTGAGTAAGAATAGTTTCAAAAACTTTAGAGATGCAAGAAATAAGAGCAATTGGACAATAGTTTAAGGGTTGAGAGTGGTCACCCTTCTTTGGGACAGATTGAATGAGAGCAAACATTCAGCAAGAAGGGAAGATGTTAGAGGATAGACAGAGACAGAAGAGTTTGCCTAGGCACGGAAGCACAGTTTTTTAGTACAACAGGAGGAACACCCTACGATCCGTACGCCTTCTTAATATTAAGCCCAGAGAGGGTGGAAAGTACATCCTTGGAAGAGATTATGATGGTAGGAATAAATAGGAGAGAGGGGAGAGGAGAGGGAGGAATAGCACCAGAATCATCTAAAGTGGAGTTTTTAGCGAAAGTGTTAGCAAAGAGTTTAGCTTTGTCTGAGGAAAAAGTGTAGGTAGTGCCGTCAAAATGGAGAAGAGGAGGGAAAGATGAAGAAAAATAGTTGGAGAGATTTTTAACTAGATGCCAGAAAGCTTGGGAAGAGCTAGAGTTGGATATTTCAGTGAATTTATTATTGATGAAAAAATGTTTGGAGAGTCGAAGAACAGATTTGACTTGATTCCAGGCAGAAACATAGGAAGTATGAGATTTTTTAGTTTGAAGGCAAGAGTACCGTTTGAATGCTTTCTCCTTATTGCGGACAGCAGTAGAACAAGCGTGAGTAAACCAAGATATTTTTGCATTAGACTGAGAGAAAGAATATGGAATGTATGCTTCTATGCCCAAGAGGATTACCTCGGTAATGCGTTTAACACTCTCCGAGGGTCCCCGGCCACGGAAGCAAAAGTCATTCCATGGGAAATCAAAGAAGTACTGCCGAAGAGCCTCCCAGTCGGCAGCGCCAAAGTGCCACAAACGCCGCCGGCTGGGGGGATCACGTGGCTGTACCAAAGAGATTGGACAGGTGACAGAAATACATTTATGGTCGGAGGAACTCAAAAGAGAAAAAAGATTAACAGTTTAAGCAGAAGGGTTGGAAGTTAGAAATAAGTCAAGAATGTTTGGCTGATCTCTGAAGCGATCCGGGATACGGGTGGGTTGCAGTATTAACTGCTCTAGTTCATTTACGATAGAAAAGTTGTAAGCTTGTTCACCAGGTTGGTCAGTGGAAAGAGAGGAGAGCCATTGGCGGTGGTGAACGTTGAAATCTCCCATGATGGAGATTTCTGTGAAAGGAGAGATGGATAGTACGTGTTGCACTTTAGAAGTTAGATAGTCAAGGAATTTTGGAAAGTCAGTAGAATTAGGAGAGAGATAAACAGCGCAGAAAGATTTAGTTTGAGAGAGACAGGAAAGCTGTAGCTAGAGAGTAGAGAATTCTGAAGAGAACAAGTGAGAAAGCGAGATTGTTGCGCTGATATACACAACATCCACCTTTGGCTTGAAACTGAGGATAGAGATAGTAGGAGAATCCATAGAAGGGGTTGCTGTCAGTAGTCCCAGACACCTGAGTTTTGGTGAGAAAGAGATCAGGGTTGGCAGAGGTTAGGTGGTGTTCCACAGAGTGGAAGTTTGAGGAAAGGCCACGAATGTTGCAGACATTTATAGTAAGAGAAGAAGTTAGTGATCCAGAGCATGTTTGGGAGTCGTTGCCAGGGGTCAGACCAATGGGGGCATTTCTGGTCTCACCCTCCCCCCCTAAATACCCCACATCCCCATCCCCCGCCGGGACTCTGAGGTGGGTCGTGGTTTCGTCATCATTTTAGTAAGAAAGGTAGTGTAATATGTAAGATGTTCATGTTTATAGTATAATGTATTGATAGTAGGAGGTGTTTTGTAGGGAAGGCTGGGGTTGCCTTCAATATTGATGATGCACAGATAGGATCAGCTAGAGCCAGGTGGTGAATCAGGAGTTCCAGCTGTCCTTATCAACCACCTAGCACTCCCCAGGAGTACTGCCCTGTTCAGCTGATGTCTACAGCTTCCTCCTAATAATTCTGGAGGTGGGATTCCCAGTCCCAACCTCTAGGGGCTATCAGCGTCACAAAATGATGGGCGGTGGGGTTGCCACATCCCTACGCCAGGAGGGACACATATGAGGCACTCACCATCTCCAAGCTTTAATCAATGAGCTCGGGGCCTAGTAAAACTTACAGGCTACTAAAGGGGCTATCACACAAAGCCGAACCGGAGCCAAATGCAGCCCGACTCCGAATCGGCGTCATTTGTTCGAAAAAGGTGGCCGAGCTGTGACAAGACCGATTGCAAAACGAATGCAAACCGAACGCACCACAGCGGGTTAAGAAGTTTTTAAATAATATTATGTGTATGCATATCATGTATGTAGTTCTATTTCTAATATTAATCCATGATCTTCTTAACTGTACCTCTGGTCCGATCCCCTCCTATATTAATGACTCTACCTTACATTATTCAACTAGCTTTTCTCAATGACCCTCCATACATTTACGTGACCTGTTACAATATTCCACACAACTATCCCATAATATTCAACAATGCGCAACTTTCTCTTCATAATTGCTGAGGGGCACAGGGCCCTGGGTGGGGCTTTGGTTTCCTGGGCGTTTCCGCACCCTCCTCAGCTCCACGTCATGGAGTGGCTTCGGTCACCCAGGCTTTATTGTGGTTGGCAGGGAGGGTTCTGTGGGGGCGCTCTGTTATGGCGTTGGCCTTGCTCGGGGCCTTGGGGCTGTTCAGCCAGGCAGCTTGGGGAACGACAACAACAACAACAACAACGCGCAAATCAAACCTTCGTCCTCTCGATAACCTTGGTGCCTTGTTTTTTCCTGACTTTTCTTGAAAGGAACATATTACCACTCTTGCCATAACAGTCCCAGAGGTTATGTGTGTTTACTTCACCCCCACACAGCTTCTTGCCCTGTACTGTGCACCCATGTATGGAGTACTGTTCGCATGTGTTGGGAAGTAACACACATACCGCGCTTCTCGAAAGGGTAGAGTCATAAGTATTTTGTCTCATCAACTCACCCCTCTTACTAACTCTCTACAATCTCCCCTTCTACGCCATATTGTTGTATCTCTCTCTCTCTTTCTTTTCATATACTATTAAAATAATCAGAATTCTTCACAGCTTCCTCAGTGTATACATAATCCTTTTCAGAGAGTAGGTGGTACCCACCTTTCAACACATTTTAATAATGATAATAATGAAGATAATGATGATAATATTGAATGATTATAATGATAATGAGAATGATAATAACAATGACAGTACTACTCTAATCATTACTACAACTGTTACCATCATCACTACTACTTACCAACATCACTAATACTGTCACCATCATCTTAAAATAATAATTACTAATGTCACCATCATGAATACTATTATAACCATCATCACTACTACTAGTACTGTCACCATCATATCTACTACTGTTTTCATCATCACTACCATCATCACTAGTCATCATTATAACTAAATATACAACCATTATCACTGCTATTATCACCATCATCACTACTATCAGCATTATCCCCACTATTACTACCATCACTTCTAATGTCAACTAAACTAACTTAACCTAACAAATGCGTCGCAAGTTTTTCTCACCCTCTGAAAGATGGCATTCTGTGTGAGTGCGCCCCGACACAGAACGCCAGCATCATTGCTTGGGAATAGGTACAGGGTGGGGGGTGGGGGTCCTGAGGAGGGGGGGGGGGGGGGGCTGGTTGAGGGGGGGATGCAAAACCACATTTTGGACCTAAAATCATAACTATTGCACATATTCAAAAAAGTTTTTTTATTACCGTCGCATTCACGCACCGAATGTTCGTGTGAAGTTTCGTGAAAATCCGTCGAACGGTCTAAGAGGAGTTATCGGACACAGCCAGCCAGACAGGCAGACAGACAGACGGACAGACAGGCAGACGTCTCACCATTATCATCACATCTGAGACATGTGTATGATGTGTGGCTTTCTGTGATGTGTGTGCCCCTACAGGGGCACACACACAAGGAATAGTTACAGGGTGGGGGGGGGCAAAAACAAAATTTGGACCTAGGATCATAACTATTGCGCAAATTCAAAAAATATTTTTTTGATTACCGTCGAATTCACGCACCGAAGGTTCGTGTGAAGTTTGGTGAATATCCGTCAAACGGTCTAGGAGTTGTTCTCGGACAGACAGACAGACAGACGGACAGACAGACAGACAGACAGACATCTCGGTTAGCATGTACCACTATACGGGGAGCAATACCACTCTGCTTACGCAGAGTTGATAATAACAAGATGATGAAGATAATAACAATAACATTGATAATGATAGTGATGATATTGATGTTGATAGTGGTTATAGACTCACCATTAGTTTCCGTACCAAGTACCATGTTCTTGATCACTCCCTCTGTCGTTATGTTCTGATTGCAGGTGCTTCGGACATCATCTGATAAATCAAGAACATAATATTAACACCCATTTAAGGATCTACAGTCGTCGACATATCCCTGCCCTCTCCTCCAGTCTCCGGGCCCGATCTTTTTGTTTCTATCCTGCCAATCACTAAGGGTTGGAGGGAGGGCAGGGTGTGAAGGTGGCGGGGTATGAGTGGAGGGTTTTGTTGAGGTGGAGGTATGTATCTGTTTATTTGATAATTGAAATATCTATTGAGCAGATTGTATAAATATTCATCCACATCCACATAAAGACAAACACAAAGTAAATAACCAGTGCCTTAACCCATTTTGTTTAATATTTAACTCGACCACACTACCTGCCATGTCTTGAGATAGTCATATTCCTTCTATTTTGTAAAGGCCGTTTGGGCGTTGTCAGGTCAGGAATCTGATAAAGACAGACTTGCCAAATCTTATATTCTTAATATCAAATCTCACATTTTAAGCTATTAACAATTTTAAAATTGAGTTACAAATACTCTGTATAGATTTAATTAAAAAAAGAGGTATGGTTTTAAGAATGCGACACACTTTTTACAGATAAATAAAAATAATTTGTATAATAATCGCAACGTTGCTTTCGCGACGTTGCCAAATGGATTGACCTGACCTAGGGTACGAGTACACCCAAGATAGTGACCTATTCATAAACTGTCTGTTTACCCTAAACGTGACAACTATGCTTTTATCTCATGCCCCAAGCGGACCACACCTAAACAGACTTTATAAAATAGAAGGACTATGGTGCGACACTCCCACGGCGGCTCTCCCACCTCTTCCCCCTTTGAACGTCTCGGCTCCATTGTCCTGTCAATTAACCCAAAATCGGCGAGTTATGTGTAATGGACACCACAAAACTGGGCGGACATATTAGGCTCCATTCCCACCTATAATCGTCATTTTACGATAAATATCATTATTACTTATTCATATGCGTCTATTTTACGTTTAATATGAAGATAGCAACATGTAACAACAATAAAACAAGTGGGAATAGTGTTTGGATGGTCAAAATCGCGAATAATTGCCGACCGGCCATTCATCAAGTGTGGAGCTGAGGTGGGCCACACCCTCCCTTCTCAGAGCCTGAAGGTAGACTGACTTACTCACTCACACTCTCAGACACTCAACACCCTCTCTAGCAACATGAACATGGCTTAGACCGGTTTGGAGATATTGGCATGATAAAAACACCAATAAATATGGGAATAAGAGGACAAATAGGTGATAATTGAAGGGGGGGGTGAAGGAGGGTATTTTGACACATGTGGAGGAGTAATAGGAGATATGGAGGGGAATTATCTCACTTAAACACATTTTTTTTTTTAAAGTGCTACTGGTGCCTTTTAACAGTTTTTGTTATGCCTTGGCTCATATGAGGACGCTCGCCTTCGCCCAGTACGGACTCATATGAGGACGCTCGCCGTTTATGGGTTAACGTAGATTAGTACCTACTAGCTAGCCCAGTCATAAAACCGCAGTCTACCTGTCAGATCTTACTATCTTTCTTCCTGCACACCATGTGAGCGACAATGAGTGTATCCCTCGTACCTATGCAAATTCACCCAGGTGGTCTACCCTCTCTTCCTCCTTTTGCTAAAGAGAGTTTTATGAGTGGGTCTAATGACACATGATCCAGATGACTATTTACTCACAAAGCACCAGCCAAGGACATGTGATAAGCTTGGTAGCATGGCTGGTGCTTTGTAAACACTGCTGGCGTTCAGTGGATTTTTTTTTTTTGGGGGGGTGGATTGGCATGCCAACAGTGGCCCCAGTGCTAATTGATATATTTGTTCTACTTTATCTACTCTACTTCAACTTACCATAGTACGGCTTGTCCTGGTTCTCACAGTGGGTGCCGGATGTGCCGCGGGGACAGACACACTTACACTCCACACCGACATACCCGTAGTTCTGGCAAGGGGTCAGTCGTTATGCTACAGTTGGCCATCCATTTGTCTGAAAGAATCAATGGCATCAATACTATTACTTCTTATGTCTTATAGCTTAGTTATGTTATTAACCCAAAGTGTCCTTACTAACATCTTCCAACCCTTCCAGGGACATAGTCCTTGGGCAGTACTTCCCTTTCCAATTGTGCCTTACACACTCTAAACTACTTTGTATATACTTTGAGGAGCAGTGATTTAGAGGGCAAGCAGCCTCGAGGGGTTGCTAGACCTGTTGTTGCTTGATTTCCTTTGTACTCTTTTGTAATGAAAGGAGTTAATGTTTTACTGACAGTGGTACCTGTACCAATGACTGTGCCTGTAATATACCATGCATTAATGTTATCATGTGATTAAGTTCTCAAATTAATATAATATATCTTAATCATTGTAGGCTAACTGTATTTATATTAACTAATATGGGCCAGTTCCTTTTCATTTATGAGCCTTTGTAATGTATAATTGGTGCATAATAAACATACAAACAAATCAATCCCTGTCTCTCACCGATGCAGGAGTACATCCTGTTGACCAACAGAGTGTCCATATGGGTGAGTCCATTTTCATTACTTATGAGCGTCTGGTCCAAAGGGTTCACGGTCAGGATGGTGGGCAAGTTGTTTTTGCTGAAGAACTGGAACGTGAGAGAGGGAGAGATGAGGCATAGCTTAACTATAGGATCAACATAACTGAGGAGCGAGAGAGAGAGAGAGAGAGAGAGAGAGAGAGAGAGAGAGAGAGAGAGAGAGAGAGAGAGAGAGAGAGAGAGAGAGAGAGAGAGAGAGAGAACAACAAATACCCTCAGAGTGTATATGAAAGAAAACGAACGAGAAATAACTGAGTTAGATGCCTGACTACAGAGTACACAGTACAAAGGAGTACAAAGGAAATCAAGCAACAACAGGTCTAGTGACCGTTCTAGGCTGCTTGTCCTCCAAAACACTGAGGATCAACTGTCCAAACAGTGGTTTAGAGTGGGTAAGGAAAAAATGGTAAGGGAACTACTGACCTGGAACTAATGTCCGTGGCAGGATTAGGAAGTTAGTAGGGGACAGATATGTTAGTAACATAACATAGTTATAAGTGATCTTTCGTATACCTGAGAAAAACAGAGTAACGTCGTAGTAATATGTAGGCCTATACGCAATAATCCTTGATGAATCTGAGGGAGGAATAGAATAAAGTTATTAATTTACAAACGCAGACAGTCGCGGGTTTGATGCAAGATATTTGTGTAGGCGAAGTTTACAAGAAACAACGGTGTTGCAGTCTATAACGTCTCGGGAAGCCCATTCCACAAGTTGACAACTCGATTGAAGAAGAAATTCTTAGATTCGTGAGAGTTAAAAGATTTACCAATAATTTTTCAACCGTTTCCCCGCGTGTAATTAGATTGGTCGATGGTGAAGTACTTACTACAGTTCATATTGTCGATGCCTTTGATGATTTTGAATACATGAATTAAGTCGCCTCTTAATATGTGTTGGGTTAAAGGAAATAGATTTAATTCTCTAAGACGCTCCTCGTATGGTTTGTTCTTTAGGCTAGGTATAATTTTGATAACTCTATGTTGAACTCGTTCTAGCTTGACTATATCTTTTTGGTAATAAGGGCACCAGGATTGAACGCAGTATTCCAGAAGAGGACATATTAAGGATTGTAAAGAGTTAGGATAATTTCTTTTGGATTTATGCTCAAATGACCTGCCTATAAAGCCAATTATTTTGTTTGCCTTCTTAACAACTTCTGAATATTGTTGACTCGGTTTTAGGTTACTCGATATTGTTACTCGCAGATCAGTTTCTCTGTCTACACTCTTAAGCTGAGTGCCATTCATCGAATAGTTTACTTTCTCATTTCGGTATCCGATATGTAGTACTTTACATTTATCCGCATTGAAAATCATTTGCCAAATTTGGGCCCAACATGACAACTTATCTAGACTGTGTTGCATATCATCAACTTGTTCTTTTGAGAGTACGCTATTTGCAATTGTTGTATCGTCAGCAAACTTTGAGATTGTACAGGTGAGACCCTCATCTATGGCGTTGATGTAAATTAGAAAGATAATTGGTCCTAGTATCGATCCCTGGGGTACCCTGCTACTTACATTGGTCCATTTAGATGCCTTATAGTGTATGACTACTCTTTGCTTTCTTTCGCTGAGCCAATTAATTATCTATCCATTTCAAAACCCCGTATTCCATGCGCTTTTAGTTTTAGCATTAACGTTTGTGGGGGAACTTTGTCAAAGGCCTTTTGAGATAGAAATAGAGAGAGAGAGAGCAACATTATTTCACAGTGTTGGGACTTGTAGCCTACATTCGGACACCATAGTCTCTAGCCAACTCATAAACATTCATGAACCTCCTATGTTTTTCTTTATTCAATTATAACTATCCTGCTTGATTATTGGATAGAACTTGCCATTCAATAAATAGTATACAGTCTATAGTTTCGTAATTGATTTATATATAAATACATATTCATAAATTCGCTACCAGAGATACAAATCCATAATTAGTAATAGGTGAAGCTTTTCCAGGAGAGTTGGAAGAGCTTAAGTTGGATATAGGGTAACACTTTCTAATAATTAATATACAGCATACATGCAAGCAAAGTAAAAGTCATACAGGTAGGAGGGTATGATGGTTGACTGCTTGTCGGAAGTCGGATAATGGAAGAAGGATGTATGTTACCCCTTCACTACCGAGGATATCTTTGGCGTTCTTTCAGCTATATCTAGACGATTTTATGCAGCTTAGGAAGAATCTGTGGTAGTAAAACAGGGTAATTGAGATAGTTTGAAATTTTTCAACAGCTTTACATCCTTAAAAAGCTGCAAAAGTCGTCTAATAATTATCAGAGTATGCTTAAAATGTTGACACCGGAATGAGAATGGGTTAAGGGAGATGGGCCATTTTGTTGGTCTATTAATTAATTTATTCCTTTATTTCTTAGTTTCCTCGCTAGACCTCCATCAAGTTTAGAACAACACCCCCTTGATTAACATTAAATTAATTAGCAAAATGTGCATGATATCCATTGTAACAAGATAACTTAATATATTTTAATTGATAAATGATAGTGAAAAAGTGTACAAAGATATCTGATCTAGACAGTACACAGTAAGAGACACTATGCAATATTGTAATACTCTGAGTAATATTAATACTCTGCGTTGCTACCTTAACAAGCGTGACCAGGCGTACTGAAAGACCTCTCCGACTTAAACCATAAGCTTGACCCAGGGGCTTGTCTTTAAGGGGACAGTGGTTATTTTTGGGGGTCTATTTATTTATGTATTAATTTATTTGTTTATTATCCTCGCTAGACCTACATCAATCTTAGAAAAAACATCCCCTAGACCCACCTTCAGTATATTTGTACATTTGTAGATATCAAAATGATCCAGCCGAAGGCCGGTTTCTCTTAAAATGGGACGAAAGGTTGTTAAAATCGAAAAAATAATGGTCCGAACGTCTAAAAAGCTCAAACCTAATGGTAATAAACACGAAGGAGAAAAAGGTCCTGAAAAACGGCCCATCTCCCCTTAAGGGAGCCCACCTCGCTTTTTTTTCTCTTTCTCTCCCTCTCTCTTTGGCTTGTATCCATTCAGCCCCATTCAGCCTACTGTTTTAAGACGTTTACCCCCATCCAGGTGTCAATATTTTCCTGGCGAGCGGTAGCGAGCCAGCATATACAGCATATATTTTTGTCTTGACAGCAAGCTAAGTTTGTACATTTTTCGATAGAAAAATTTCTCCGACGAAGCCGGATTTCTCCATACAATGCTGGATCGCTATCGCTCGCCAGGAAGAAATCGACACCTGTATGGGGATACACGACTTAAAGCAGTTGGCTGAATGGGGCCGCATGGATACAAGCTAGGGAAAGAGAAAAGGAGAGAAAGATAAAACAAAAAACGAAAACCCCATCAAGCTTAGAAAAACACCCCTAGACCCCCTTAAGTTAAATTTGTACATTTTTCGATAGACAAATGTTCCGGCCGAAGGCCGATTTCTTCTAAATCGCTAGGGAAAAAATAGACACCTAAATGGCACGAAAGGTCTTAATATTGACAACAAATATGAGGCGAAAGGTTTCAAAATCGCTAAACTAACGGAACGAACGTCTTAGAACTTCAACACTAGTATGCTAAACATGAGAGAGAAGGGGGTCCAGAAAAAGCGAATACTACCACCTTAAGGCGATGGCACTCGAGCGATTTTTCCGTCAATATTCAATGAGCAAGTTTTTTTCTCGTACTTTGTTTTTGGTATTTTAGCATTGGAATCGACAATTAGACAGACTTTATAGCATTTTAAGAGACTGAAATAATGAACCACATTAAGGGAGGTCACCGACGTTTGTCCCCATCCAGGTGTCGATTTCTTCCTGGCGAGCGATAGCGAGCCAGCATTGTATGGGGAAATCCGGCTTTGCCGGAGAAATTTTTCTATCGAAAAATGTACACATTCAGCATGCTGTCAAAACAAACAAATATATATGCTGGCTCGCTACTGCTCACCAGGAAAATATTGACACCTGGATGGGGGTAAACGTCTTAAAACAGTTGGCTGAATGGGGCCGAATGGATACAAGCCAGGGAAAGAGAGAAAAGGAGAGAAAGATAAAAAAAAAAAACGGTGACCCCCTTAACCAGCAATACACCTTGATATGGATATTATTGTAATGGACCCTTTAACTATCCTGTGCATACATTCTTTAAGGGGAGATGGGTCGTTTTGCCGGTCCCCCCTTCTTCCTCGTGTTTAGTCCCATTAGTTTTAAAATTTGATGACGTTCGGCTCATTAGTTAGGCGATTCTTAGACTTTTCCCCCCAATTTTTTGTCAATATTAAGAGTTTTTGTGTCATTTAAATTTCGATTTTTTCATGGCGAGAGATAGCGAGCCTGTAATATAAGATGAGCTGGCCTTCGGCCGGGACATTTTTTTATCGAAAAATTTACAAAATTATCGTGAAGGAGGGTCTTGGGGTGCTTTTTTGTTTAAGCTTGATGGAGGTCTAGGGAGAAAACTAAAACAATGATACAATAATATACAAATGAGCAAATAGATACGCCCAACCCACCTTAATTAACCCTAATGTTGAGTTTGTTGATCCCCTCACGAAGGTCCGGTAGTGACTGACAGAGGTGTAGTCATAAGAGGAAGCCATGGTAGTTGGTTTGGGACTCTTAGTTTACTGTTATATGTTGTAGGTCCCTTCAAGCTATCAAAACGCCTTCCCAGACCCCCAGTCTTAAGGCTAAAATATACTCTTCCATACCCCCCTTCAAGCTATCAAAACGCCTTCCCAGACCCCCAGTCTTAAGGCTAAAATATAATCTTCCATACCCCCTTCCATACCCCCCTTCAAGCTATCAAAACGCCTTCCCATACCCCCAGTCTTAAGGCTAAAATATACTCTTCCATACCCCCTTCCATACCCCCCTTCAAGCTATCAAAACGCCGTCCCAGACCCCCAGTCTTAAGGCTAAAATATACTCTTCCATACCCCCTTCCATACCCCCCTTCAAGCTATCAACACGCCTTCCCAGACCCCCAGTCTTAAGGCTAAAATATACTCTTCCATACCCCCTTCCATACCCCCTTCAAGCTATCAAAACGCCTTCCCAGACCCCCAGTTTTAAGGCTAAAATATACTCTTCCATACCCCCTTCCATACCCCCCTTCAAGCTATCAAAACGCCTTCCCAGACCCCCAGTCTTAAGGCTAAAATATACTCTTCCATACCCCCTTCCATACCCCCCTTCAAGCTATCAAAACGCCTTCCCAGACCCCCAGTCTTAAGGCTAAAATATACTCTTCAATACCCCCTTCCATACCCCCCTTCAAGCTATCAAAACGCCTTCCCAGACCCCCAGTCTTAAGGCTAAAATATACTCTTCCATACCCCCCTTCAAGCTATCAAAACGCCTTCCCAGACCCCCAGTCTTAAGGCTAAAATATACTCTTCCATACCCCCTTCCATACCCCTCTTCAAGCTATCAAAACGCCTTCCCAGACCCCCAGTCTTAAGGCTAAAATAAACTCTTCCATACCCCCTTCCATACCCCCCTTCAAGCTATCAAAACGCCTTCCCAGACCCCCAGTCTTAAGGCTAAAATATACTCTTCCATACCCCCCTTCAAGCTATCAAAACGCCTTCCCAGATCCCCAGTCTTAAGGCTAAAATATACTCTTCCATACCCCCTTCCATACCCCCCTTCAAGCTATCAAAACGCCTTCCCAGACCCCCAGTCTTAAGGCTAAAATATACTCTTCCATACCCCCTTCCATACCCCCCTTCAAGCTATCAAAACGCCTTCCCAGACCCCCAGTCTTAAGGCTAAAATATACTCTTCCATACCCCCTTCCATACCCCCCTTCAAGCTATCAAAACGCCTTCCCAGACCCCCAGTCTTAAGGCTAAAATATACTCTTCCATACCCCCTTCCATACCCCCCTTCAAGCTATCAAAACGCCTTCCCAGACCCCCAGTCTTAAGGCTAAAATATACTCTTCCATACCCCCTTCCATACCCCCCTTCAAGCTATCAAAACGCCTTCCCAGACCCCCAGTCTTAAGGCTAAAATATACTCTTCCATACCCCCTTCCATACCCCCCTTCAAGCTATCAAAACGCCTTCCCAGACCCCCAGTCTTAAGGCTAAAATATACTCTTCCATACCCCCTTCCATACCCCCCTTCAAGCTATCAAAACGCCTTCCCAGACCCCCAGTCTTAAGGCTAAAATATACTCTTCCATACCCCTTTCCATACCCCCCTTCAAGCTATCAAAACGCCGTCCCAGACCCCCAGTCTTAAGGCTAAAATATACTCTTCCATACCCCCTTCCATACCCCCCTTCAAGCTATCAAAACGCCGTCCCAGACCCCCAGTCTTAAGGCTAAAATATACTCTTCCATACCCCCCCTTCAAGCTATCAAAACGCCTTCCCAGACCCCAAGTCTTAAGGCTAAAATATACTCTTCCATACCCCCTTCCATACCCCCCTTCAAGCTATCAAAACATCTTCCCAGACCCCCAGTCTTAAGGCAAAAATATACTCTTCCATACCCCCCTTCAAGCTATCAAAACGCCTTCCCAGACCCCCAGTCTTAAGGCTAAAATATACTCTTCCATACCCCCTTCCATACCCCCCTTCCAAGCTATCAAAACGCCTTCCCAGACCCCCAGTCTTAAGGCTAAAATATACTCTTCCATACCCCTTTCCATACCCCCCTTCAAGCTATCAAAACGCCTTCCCAGACCCCCAGTCTTAAGGCTAAAATATACTCTTCCATACCCCCCTTCAAGCTATCAAAACGCCTTCCCAGACACCAGTCTTAAGGCTAAAATATACTCTTCCATACCCCCTTCCATAGCCCCCTTCAAGCTATCAAAACGCCTTCCCAGACCCCCAGTCTTAAGGCTAAAATATAATCTTCCATACCCCCTTCCATACCCCCCTTCAAGCTATCAAAACGCCTTCCCAGACCCCCAGTCTTAAGGCTAAAATATACTCTTCCATACCCCCCTCCAAGCTATCAAAACGCCTTCCCAGACCCCCAGTCTTAAGGCTAAAATATACTCTTCCATACCCCCTTCCATATCCCCCTTCAAGCTATCAAAACGCCTTCCCAGACCCCCAGTCTTAAGGCTAAAATATACTCTTCCATATCCCCTTCCATACCCCCCTTCAAGCTATCAAAACGCCTTCCCAGACCCCGTCTTAAGGCTAAAATATACTCTTCCATACCCCCTTCCATACCCCCCTTCAAGCTATCAAAACGCCTTCCCAGACCCCCAGTCTTAAGGCTAAAATAAACTCTTCCATACCCCCCTTCAAGCTATCAAAACGCCTTCCCAGACCCCCAGTCTTAAGGCTAAAATATACTCTTCCATACCCCCCTTCAAGCTATCAAAACGCCTTCCCAGACCCCCAGTCTTAAGGCTAAAATATACTATTCCATACCCCCTTCCATACCCCCTTCAAGCTATCAAAACGCCTTCCCAGACTCCCACTCTTAAGGCTAAAATATACTCTTCCATACCCCATTCCATACCCCCCTTCAAGCTATCAAAACGCCTTCCCAGACGCCCACTCTTCAAGCTAAAATATATTCTTCCATACCTCCCTTCAAGCTATCAAAACGCCTTCCCACACCCCCACTCTTCAAGCTAAAATATACTCTTCCATACCACCCTTCAAGCTAAATTTGTACCTTTTTTGGTGGAAAACGTCCCAGTCAAAGATCGGTTTCTCTTAAACTGGAGGCGCGTGAAATCATTACCTGACTATGGTGTAATGTCTTATAATCAGCCAAATAGTGCGTCTGTACTCACGAAGGTCCCATATTGCATGACTGAGGTGTAGTCGTAACCAATACCAGACTGGGGTGTAACGTCTTATAATCAGCCAAATAGTGCGTCTGTACTCACGAAGGTCCCATATTGCATGACTGAGGTGTAGTCGTAACCAATACCAGACTGGGGTGTAACGTCTTATAATCAGCCAAATAGTGCGTCTGTACTCACGAAGGTCCCATATTGCATGACTGAGGTGTAGTCGTAACCAATACCAGACTGGGGTGTAACGTCTTATAATCAGCCAAATAGTGCGTCTGTACTCACGAAGGTCCCATATTGCATGACTGAGGTGTAGTCGTACGGGGAGCTGTAGTAGTTTGTTTTGGATTCCAACCGCTTGCTGAATTGGTCCTGATAACTGCTTTCCACATTGTCTAGTTGGATCTTGAGGTAGGTGTCGCGGGTGGGCCGGGAATGCTCGTGGAATAGACCCATGGCGTGTCCGATCTCGTGAACCACTGTGTCCATCTGTAAGGAGCTTATTAAACCACCCCATCTCGCTATTTTTCTCTTTCTCTCCCTCTCTCTTTGGCTTGTATCCATTCGGCCCCATTCACCCTACTGTTTTAAGACTTTTACCCCCATCCAGGTGTCAATGTTTTCCTGGCGAGCTGTAGCACACCAGCTCATATATAATTTGTTTTACAGCAAGCTAAATTGGTACATTTTTCAATAGAAACATTTCTGGATTTATCCATACAATGCTGGCTCACTATCGCTCGCCAGTAAGAAATCGACACCTGGATGGGGATAAACGTCTTAAAACAGTTGGTTGAATGGGGCCGAATGGATACAAGCCAGGGAAAGAGAGAAAAGGAGAGAAAGATAAAAAATTACGGTGACCCCCTTAAACCTTTTGAATACCGTACAGACCCCCTTCATGCAGAAAATATAAATAATAATCAAATAATAATTAATGAATAAATAACTACATAGACTACAGTACTGTAGATCTGGACTGGACACGAAAATAGAACTTTGCGGTAAGGGACCCAAAATCGGAAAACGAACCCCCAAGCCGTGAAAAATTTATATTTTCGTGGTTTCGAGGTTTTAACTTGGGGGCTCGTTCTTCGATTTTGGGTCCCCTACTGAAAAGTTCCATTTTCGTGTCCAGTCCAGATCTACTGTAGTATGTGATAAATATAATAAATAAAACATTCCCCAGATTCCTTTTCAAGTTATAGTAGTGTATGTCTGTTTTAATAGAAAGGACGCCAGTCTACACTCTGATTCAACTTCCTAGCAGGCAGATGTGCACACGTATCTTTTGCCGATCAGTCTTCTAGCATCAGAAACTTCCCAAACGGAGTCCCGCAAGGATCCGTCCTGTCGCCCGCACTCTTCAATCTGTACGTGCACGCTTTAAATATACCAAATATACCCAAAATAAACATAGCCTCCTACGCAAACGACATAACACTCACATGCACACACCAAGGCCCAGACACAGCAACAGATCTCCTTCAAACCTATCTCAACACATTACATGACTGGTGCACTGCAAACAGACTCAATTTATCCCCAGCCAAATCCACTGCAACCCTTCTCACAAGCTGGACAGGAGATCACAAATACATTCCGCAACTCACCATAAACAACACACCCCTAACATACACACACTCACCCAAAATCCTAGGAGTAACATATGATACTCAAATGACATTCACACAGCACCACAAACATGAAAAAGAAACCGACACCCAAACTTAACGCCCTCAGATCACTTGCCCACACAAAATTTGGACACAACAAAGAAACCACCACCACAGTTTACAAACAATACATAAGATCAGTGATGGAATATGCAAGCCCGGCCTGGGCTTCTAACCTAGCTGAAACACATCATAAGACCTTACAGACTATTCAAAATAAAGCCCTAAAAATCATCACAGGCTGCACAGCTACTGCACCTACAGATCACCTACATCAAGAAACCAAAGTCCTCAAACTCAAAGACCATCCGGACAAGAGAGGCACTCAATTCCTAGCAGCAGCCTCCACGAACCAACACCACCCACTACACTACATGGCAACACACCTACAGACACCAAGAAATATCAAAACAACACCCAGCACATGCTATCACACACAAATACGATCTTCTCTCTCTCCCTGCCCACCCCAAACCAGCTTCCAGAAGCACATCCATACTCATATCTCTTGCCGTTCCATCCACTCACTCATAGACAACACGCAGCTGCAGGCACGACCTCCTGAAATCCATCCTTCTGAATCCTCCCTTCCCCGCGAGGACAGAGTCCACCTGACCAGGCTGAGATTTGGACACCATCCAGCTCTTCTGAGCTATCAGAAGAGACTGGATGACTCCGTCGTCGACACCTGCCCGGGTTATAACACAGCACCCCATACCATTAAACACATCATAGAAGACTGCATTTCACACAACCACTTATGCCAACAACACAATCTACACTCCTTGAGAGCACTGTGTGAAAGCCCGACTGTGGCCATGGCCTTCCTTAGGGACTCTGGTCTGCTCGGCCAGGCAGCTTAGGGAACAACAACAACAACACTCTGATTCATAGTAATTGTGAGTTCATATTGGGCCAGGAAGTTAAAGAACAATAAAGGAGGTGGATAGTTTTTGGGAAGATATGAGGAATTGTCTACAAGGGTTTGAGGACAATGAAAATGTGGTAGTTTTAGGGGACCTGAATGGTAGGGTAGGCAATGCATCTGTTGAGGGATACATAGGTTTGGTGTGGATGGTGTAAACGAGAGTGAAGACAAAATTATTGGTATATGTGGAGAGTGTAGAATGAGAGAATGAGCGTAGGTAATACGTTCTTCAAAGAGAAACGTATACACAAGGATACATGGCATAGACTTGTGAGGGGAGAGATTGTAGAGAGGGCGTTAATGGATTGTACTGTATGTTGGTGAGAAGGGAAATATTGTGTAGGCTGATTGAAGTCATGTGCTGAGAGGTGAGGCTGAGGGTATGTCTGATAATTATTTTGCGGAGGGAAAGCTGAGAGTGAAGAGTTACAGGAGAATGCAAGACAAGAGAGAAGTGCTAGAGGTGTGTTGGAGTGGTCTTGTCAGTGGACTGGAAATCCAATGGACCCGGGTTCAAATCCCGATATGTCAATGGGAAGATATTATTGGGATGGAATTTGTGCTGTACCTAGTATCAGTGCATTACCAGAAAGCCCACCGAAACGTCAAATTAACACCCCCATCGTTCCCTGATAGCACTGTATGAATATTCCCATATTCATAATGCACTAAAGGGGTGCAATGCCTAGTGAGTTCATTGCTCAATAAGTGGCGTTCTGAGAGTGAGGGTCCGAGTCTACGAGATGAGACAGTGAAGCACTGGAGCGAGGCAGCTTCAGAGATGGGGCTGATTCGAGATGTGAGTGAACAACTAAGCCCCATGCATCCTGAGAAGGCAAGATGGCAGAGGCTGGTGCTTCACTTGTCTCACTCCCTAGACTGGAACGAGACCTCACGGGCTTCACCGTTCATAACGGTTGAATGTACAGGCTTTCAGCCTATGCCCGAGAGGCAGTAGTTGGAATATAGAAGACAAAAAATCAAAGTTAGTGAGTTAGAGAAAAGTACAAACGAGAGGGAATACCAGGAGAGGCTAAATGAGATGGAATAGATGGAAGAGTGAGAAATATAGAATGAATGGCAACAGATTAAGGAAGGAGTGAAAGCAAGTGCAGAGGAATTATTTGTTAAAAGGAGAGTAGGTGGCAGAGGTATTAGGATGGGAAGCGAGTGGTAGAATGATAAGGTGAGAAAGGCAGTAGAGGAGAATATATATATTCAGGTCTTATACTCTCAGGCGGGCCCGAGCCACTGACAGTCATGACAAGTGCCCATGTTTTAATCAATTGTACCATGGTGTGATGAACAATACTTAACATTTTACTTAATTTGATATCCAGTATTCAATAAATGGATATATAATCGTAAACATGTACTTAACTTTTAACTATCTTGGTGGTGTAATGGTTAGAGCATTTAAGATCTGTATGTGATATCCCAGTTTCGAACCCCGGGAGGATCACATGCTTTCATTAATTTCATTGGGAGGGGTTTGGTGTTGGAAGTCTATCTATCTATCTATTGCCTGACGCCGTGATCCCCGAAGGGGTGTCCACGAACGAACTGCCCCCATGCACCTCTGTCCCCAGTCAGTCGACGCCCCTCCTCCCAACCACCACTGCCTTCATCCATATACTTCCTCACTCCATCCTTCCATCTCTCCTTCGGTGCACCTCTCCCTCTCTGTCCTTCCACCTCGCTCTCATACACCCTCTTAGTCATTCTCTCGCTTTCCATACGTTCCATATGGCCGAACCATCTCAAGTTGTTCCTTTTCACACTTTCCAGCACATCTACCTCCACATCACGCCACCTTCTTACTTCCTCATTCGTCTGTCTATCCCTCCATGTAACTCTGCATGCACAAAGCATGTTTGTTACTAACCCATCTGTCCCCTACTAACTTCCTAATCCTGCCACGGATACTGGTTCCAGGGCAGTAATTCCCTTTCCAATGTTCCTTTGCCCACTCTAAACCACTGTTTGGACACTTGATCCTCAGTGTTTTGGAGGACAAGCAACCTAGAAGGGCCACTAGATCTGTTGTTGCTTGATTTCCTTTGTACTCCTTTGTACTTCTCTAGTAACTCATTTCCACCGCTCTCACTCTTGGTCTGAGTCTCTTCCCGAACGTCCAAGCTTCGCTTCCGTAAGTTAGTGTTGGGATTACCACACTGTCATGCAAGGACTTCTTCACATCCATACTGACCACCCTATTTCTTGTTACTGCTTTCAATGTTCCTACAACCCTCTACCCCTGTTGCACCCTCTCCCTCACTTCTTTATCCATAGTCCCATCTTTAGTCAACACACAGCCCAGATACTTAAATGAGCTTGACAATATCCATAGCCTGACCATTCAACTTCACCTCACACTCTGTGGCTTCACCCCTTTCGAAGACCATAACCTTGCTGTTCCCCGCATTTACCTTCAGATTCCGTTTTTTGCACACTGTTCCAAACACATTTACCAGACCCTGCAACTCCCATTCATTATCGCTCATCAGAACTGTATCATCAGCAAACAGCAGTACAGGTAGCTTCCACTCATATCCCTCCCTTATCAGCGACACAAGAAGTTAAATTAATTAATTAGATTATTACATTAAGAAAGGAAATCCTATTTGGAGAAAATATTCAACTTCAATCGCAATTTGTATGACCCGTATTCTAAGATACCATGCATACAGGGATTTTTACAAGTATTGCCACGCAACTTGGGCTTAATTGATGAATTTTACTTCTCACTCAACCAAACATCAGTCATTAAAATTAAGTATATCTCAAAAATACATGTGAGCTACTATATGTTTTTATACTCTCAACCGGGCTCAACCACCGACAGTCAGGACGAGTGTCCATGCTTTAACACCTTACGAGCGAGATAGGCGGTATATTTGACCGTGCCGCACAGCGTTTTTGTTTTTACCATAAATGGGGTTGTTTCTGTGCTCTTTTTCATGCATAAACAAGACCCAGAGCGTAATACAAGTATGTATCCCTGCAAGGGCGTAAATTGAGCTTTCCAATGACACCCGAACCATCCTTCTACGATCACTGGTTGTCTTGCAACGATCGATCGTGCAACCGAAGGGCAAAATTGCTAAAATACGGTAATTTCTTTATATAATTACGTATGTAGCGAGGGAGTGAGGGTGGATGTAAGTGGAGTAAATCTCAGTAGGTCCACGGCAGCCGTGGCGAGCGGTCATGAGGTAATCCATGCTCCTCCAGTCACTCGTCTCTCTCTCAGAGCCAATATTGCGCCAAAATTGCACTCGGACTTAGGCGGGCCCCGCCACATAGTCCAAATTTTTCGATTCGGACTTAAGTCGGGCCCTGATCTTTAAGGGTTAATCAACTCTACCACATCGTGATAACCAATAATTAACCTTTCCCTATTTAAAATATGCAGAAGGGAAATCCTACTTGGAGATAGTATTCCATTTCATACCAAGTCCGCAGGACCCATATTCCAGGATACCATACAGGGATTTTTTACAAGTATTGCTACACAATTCGGGCTAAATTTATTTCAGTTAATGCTCACCCAACCAAGCACGAGTCATAAATATCAAGTATATCTCACAAATACGCGTGAGTTACTAAATTATTTATACTCTCAGCTGGGCTCGAGCCACCGACAGCCAGGTCAATTATCCATGCTTTAATCAACTCTACCAAGGTGTGATAAATAATACTTAACTTTTTTACGCCGTATTAGAGCTCATTGAAGCATGGACACTCGCCCTGACTGTCGGTGGTTCGAGCCCGGTTGATAGTAAAAATCACGTGTAGCTCACATGTATTTGTGAGATATCTTAATGGTCATAGCTCATGAGGTCAGCTAACCTCATTATCATAAATGTTAGCGATATGCGGCCTCAAAGACCAGTACCAGCGCCACCATCACATAAACCCTTAGCCATCCAAACCCACATCGCTGTTATCAAAGAACACCCGATTCCCCCAGCTCCAAAACCATATTTTCAAGAGCCCCCAAACAACATAAAAGACGGGCTATGATGGGGGGCTAATTCAGCCGCCGGAACGAGACCAAATGTGACCACAGCCTCAAGAACCAAATCTTCCTCCAAAGACCTCACACCACCCGGACAACCTCCAAACTTTCACCAACTACCTAATTCCATAGCGAGCACCCCAGGAATAACCTCCCGAGGCCCTCCACAGCCGAAATCTGACCACCACAAAGACGGAAATATGAAGCACGAACACGTGGAGGCATTCACCACTTCACACCCTCCAAACTACCCTTCCCCACCCCAGTACCACCCAGAACCAGTCTCAAAACGTGCACGACTACATGGGCATAAAAAAGCACCAGAAGCCGCCACTGCCCATGCTCCCAACACCCAGAACAAGACCTCTCCAACTTCGAGGACTTTTGACGTGCCCTTGCTGCCCGGAGACACATTCTCCCTGACTCCCAGTCAGCAGAGGGTCTACCCTGGCACGCCAATATGCCCTTACTGCCTGGAGACATCTCAACCAGGACATCGCTGCCAAAAGAAATACTATTTCAAACAACCCAAGCATCGACAATCATTCAGCCGCTTGGCTTGAAAACCTTTTTGGGTTGCTTCATGAAAATCCCAGTATAGAGGATACAAAGTCAAAGGTAACGATGACTAGTCATAGTACCAGTGGAGGCCGGAAGACGTGTTATAACGCTTGCCGTTCTAGCTATACCCCAGTGCCTGACGGTGTGAGTTATAACGCTAACCAAGAAGGCTCGGCACATGGCGAGAACTTAGGCACCAACCGGGGATATCGATACACTCGTTATAACGCTTGCTATCGTGATCATAACATGATGCCTTCTTTCGCTGACGGTGGAGGAAGCACGGTTCCTAAGTTCAACTCCGATTTGCCTAGTGGTGTTCCCTGAAGACTCAGCTGCCAGTCCCAAGGTAACACACGGGCCGTGACAGCAACAACCCCTGGCTCTCACAGCACTCACCCTCTCACCTCTCTGTCACAGGAGCGACTTGAGTGTGTCGGCTCGAGAGCCTTTTCCCTTCACAGCCTGAGTGAAACGAAACAGCAGCCACGAGGGGACCCCAGCCGCCAGAAGCCCACGAGATGTGTGCAAAGGATCCCGAATACCAGGCGCCTGCTCAAACTCTTCGGCCCAGACTTGGACTAGCGAAAAAGCCGGACTGGGGAAACTCGGTTTGGAAGTTAGAAGTTCACGGTGACTCTCAAGAAGGGCGAACTTCTTAAGAAGCGAGGGGACCCCAGCCACCAGAAGAGTGCGAAGGATCCCGAATACCAGGCGCCTGCTCAAACTCTTCGGCCCAGACTCGGACTAGCGAAGAAGCCGGACTGGGGAAGCTCGGTTTGGAAGTTAGACTAGTTCACGGCGACTCTCAAGAAGGGCAAACTTCTTAAGAAGCCACTGGGATCTTCAACTCCTCGTCATTCCAGTGCTCAGTGTTCCTCTTGCCCCCCTGTGCTCCTGCCACCTCTTAAATTAAGGGACTCTCGTGCTGTGTTGGGTTAGTGCCTTAATGTATTTAGACATAGATGTGCCGAGACTCTTTTCTGAATTAACGTTATTATCTGAGGTCACTCTTTGTGATCTCCCTTTTGCTTTGCCATCAGTTACCCCTCTTATTGGGGAACACAAAACACCTGTCCTACACTGACTGTGTATATATATTTCCTTGGGTCCGGGCTCCCGCGACCCCCAGAAGTGGAGATATCGATACGACATCGTCCATTACACATACACCAGTGATACAAGTCATTCCAAAGATCTTTGCCACATATCTGAGTCTATGTACTCTATGTCACCTAGGTTTATGGATCTTAGAGTGTTTTTATTCTTCAGTACATTTATCTAATTCATGTGTTAGAGTCCTCTTCATGCCGACTCGTTTTTTTTTTTTTTTTTTTTTTTGTTAAGAGACAATGAACGGAGGAAGGAAAAACACAGATAAAACAAAAAGGTCCATGTGCCTAAAGGCATCCTCCATTCATAAAATGTTTGTAACAACTGGATTTAAACATTTGTAGATTGTAAGTTTGTGGAAAGCAATTCGAGGGAAGTGAATTCCAAAGAGTAGTAGCTCTGGGGATAAATTAATTCTGATAAGCAGAAGTTCTGCATTGTGGAGGAGAAAGTGTAAATTCATGGGCGCTCTCAGCTGCCCTAGTTCTATGGGGAAAGATGTGGAGAGGCGGCACAATTGAAGCAAGTTCCTCGGAACAATTGCTGTGAAAATATCTGTAGAATAATGCAAGGGATGCAACGTTTCTTCGTATGGATAATGTAGGAAGGTCCTGTGTGATTGCAGGGTTATTGATTAATCTAATAGCTTCATTTTGAATTTTGTCCAACTGCCTCAATGCAACCACTCCACTTCCACCCCACAGAGGTGAACAGTAATCCATCTGAGAACGCACATGACTTTTATATATCACGGCCAACTGCTCGTCAGTGAAGAATTCTCGAACTCTGTACAGGAGTCCCAGTTTTTTAGAGGCATTCTTAGCAATGCTTCTAACATAATGTGTCCAGCTCAAGTTAGTAGTTAATGTTACACCGAGAATGTCAATACTAGGGGAAGTGGGAATATTTACATCATTAAAAAATATATGGGAGTCAGTGAGATTCTGTCGGTTAGAAAATCGAATGGATTTGGTTTTCTGTGCATTAAAGGAAACTAGATTCTTTTGTCCCCATCCATTAATTCTAGAAAGGTCCTGGTTCAGAGAAATTGCAGTGTTTATTTTTGAATTTATAAGATCGGGTTGGGTGAAATAATTGGTAAATGTGAAGGAACTGTGGCGTGTCGAGTCATCTGCTGCGTAGGAATGTATTGGATTATGAGTGGTAGATATGAGATCATTGATATGAATGAGGAACAGAATTGGGGCCAAAACTGATCCCTGGGGAACACCAGCATTTATTGAGTGAAATTGAGAATAAAGGCCATCTACCATTACACATATTTTTCTGTTATGAAGATAAGAAGAAATTAGTGGAACTAATGATGCAAGGCCGTAGTGTGACATCTTCGACAATAAGGATTGATGCCAGACTCTATCAAATGCCTTTGATATATCCAGTGCTATTGTATGTGTTTCACCATGTTGGTCTGTAGCTTGGTTGATTTGATGCGTAAGAAGGCAAAGCATGTCTGCAGTTGATCGACATCGTCTAAAACCATATTGCCTATCACTGATTAATTTATTATTCTCAAGATGCTTAATTATGTGATTATTTAATATCATTTCAAAGACTTTACCAAGAGTGGAAGTTATAGCTATTGGTCTGTAGTTTGATGGATCTGAAGAGGCACCTATTTTTGGAACTGGATGGATGTTTGCTTCTTTCCAGGGTACTGGGAAGCATGAGGTATGAGTACACAGACGGAAACATTTTGCCAATACAGGAGCGAGCACCAAGGAGCAATTCTTAAGTACTATTGGAGGAATTTCATCTGGACCAGGAGCCTCATCTACTGAGAGATTCTGCAAAATAGTTTCGACATGTCTGGTGTGGATCTTAAGTGAGGGAATTTCAGGCGTATTAAAATTAAGTACAGGGACATCTTGATTTATTTCATCTAAGGTTGAGTTGGTGGAGAAAATATCCGCAAGAAGGTTAGCTTTACCTCGTGGGTCACTTACAAGATTGCCAGTCGGAGATTTTAATGGTGGAATGGATGAAGCAGTAGTGAAGTTGGATTTAAATGAGTTAAGAGTAGACCAAAATATTTTGTTATCATTTGGATTATTTAGAAGTTTATTTGCTTGCTTGTGGAGAAAGTTTGATTTAGTTAGGTTTAATACAGTTTTGGCATGATTTCTGATGTTTCTAAAGTAATTAAAGGCTTCATGAGTTTTTGATCTTGTGTATGCATTGTAGGCTATTGCTTTTTGTTCAGTTACTCTAGCACAATTATGGTCAAACCATTTAGGTGAATTAGATCTTTTACTGTACTTTTGATGAGGAATAAAAGTTTCCATTCCAATTTTTACAAAATCTTGTATGTGGCTCAAGGTGGAGTGTGCATCATTAGAAAAGAAAGAGGTCCAGGGAATATCAATAAAGAAACCTTGAAGACCCTCCCAGTCTGCCCTATCGTAATGCCATTTAGTCACCAAAACAGGTTCAGAGTGGGAAGGTGTGGTAGGTGATAGACAGGTGGCCTGTATCAGACAGTGATCAGAAGATCCAAGCGGGGACCTCACTGTAACATCATAATTTTCTGAATTGGTTGTTAAAAATAAGTCTAGTAGGTGGGAATTATGATTAGGATTATCTGGTACACCGGTGGGTTGGTTGACTAGTTGAGTGAGATTAAATGAGTCTGCAAATAGCTCACATTCAAGACCAGCATCATCAGTCCTGGCTGAATGAGTGAGCCATTCAACATTATGGACATTAAAATCACCCAACACAGTGATTTCAGAAGAAGCATTTAAGTTGAGGACACTGAGTTGTGAGGACAGAGAATCAAAAAGACTTTGCTCTGGAGGAGTATTTGGGGAACGGTAGATGGAACACATGTATTTAAATTTACCAGCAGAAATTAATTTGTATATAGAATAATCAAAATAGGGACAATTGAAACTAGTAACCTCCTCCAGGGCAATTTAAGATTTTGCAAAGCAACATACACCTCCTTTAGGTCTGAAATTTTGGAGCAGTTGATAACCTGGAAAATTAAATCTAGACGTGTCAGATGTGGATGTTACTTGAGTCTCTGTCAAAAAAAGGAGAGTAGGGGATTCTGCTTGAAGAAATTGGTGTACAGAATTGATGTTAGAGTGAAGTCCCCTTATATTGCTAAAGAAAAAGCTGCACCGACGAGCAGCTTTGGGACGTTGCAATGCTCTTGAATGCTCGTTATATCAGTTGATCTTAGAGTTCCTATCAGTATTCGCTCTTGTGTTAGTTATGGAGCTAGGGAGTTACCATTTCCCTTTTATGTTAATATTGACCATCTTATGAACTTAACTTGATTCCATCTCAGTTATATTTTAGATTCACGTCCTAGTCATAATTCATCCAGGACTATTGATCCATTAAGGGAGCTATTGTCCTCGTATATCAGTATTTATTTATATATATATATATATATATATATATATATATATATATATATATATATCCTGCATGCCAATAACCTGATCAACCCCGTGTGTATATATGTTATGTACTTGAGTGGAGAGTGAATAAAAACAATTGTACCTACCATTGTGTTTCAATTGTTGCATATCATTTGTTTGGGATAAATAGAGTTAAGGTCAGTCCTCGCCCAGTCGAAAGCATTCTAAGTTGAGGGTCACTGCACATATTCCAGAGTTGGAAAGTGCAACCACAATATACCTCGTTCCTTAAAAGCGTGGCTTAACAGATAGTTTACAATATACCTCGTATGTGCAATAATAGTAGTCATAGTTTCTTATAGATATATAAATTAGTGTTTCAGATGGTGGTGGCGAGAGGCATTTCCGAACTATCGTGACATACGAGAGAGGCATTGGTAGTATATGGTGTTATGCAATTTCCTGGAAATTTCATATAGATTTTTGCCAATGTGTTTTTTTTTTTAATGATTATGACCCATTATCTACAAAAATCGTGTTTGGCATTTTTTTGGATGCCATCTTGGAATAATGGCGGCCATCTTGAATTTTCGGCATAAAATATGGATATTTTGCCCATCTGTGCAAATTCTAAGCCCTTTATAAATTATATTTTGTTTAATTATTAACACAAATGATGTCTAAGATGTTTGTATCATGAAATAAAGTCATGGCATTCAATATTTTGAATGACAGGACATATACAGACCTCTAAATCCAAGATGGCGGCTAATTTTACGAGAATTTGTTAATTTGCTTTTTTGTTTTTTCTAATTGTTTTTTCTTTGTTCACAGAACATGGAAACCAAGCGACACAAGATAGAAAACAACTACAGACAGTGCATCGTATGTCAAGAAAATACAAATGAAACAGTCAGTACACCAAAGCCAGACAGCTATATTCGTTTCCTGGAGTGTGTCAGAGAAAGGTCAGACTATGGAGAACAAAAATACATATCTATGTCGCAACGTCTGGTTAATCTGGAGCCGCAAGATCTTCAAACTAACAGTGCAGTGTGGCACCAGAAATGCTATGCTGAGGCCACGAACAAAACAGACATTCAGTGAGCCAAGACCCGCCACAGCAAAGCCCTCGAGAAGGGTGATACCACAGTACTGATCAGACGGAAAGGTCGGCCACCGAGCAGTCGTACACCAAGTGTTCCATCTACGTCACATACAGGATCACAACGGAAAGTAACACGTTCGTCCATTCCAAAGGTGCGAAAAGAATTGTGTTTTTTCTGTCAAAGAGCGACAGCCGAAAATACTCACATGTGCCAAACCGAAAACATTGGGGAGCAAATAGCAGCTGTGGCAAAAGAAAGTGACAACACAACCTGGAAAA
The DNA here is from genome assembly GCA_037953745.1 of Lithodes maja. NCBI lineage: Eukaryota > Metazoa > Arthropoda > Malacostraca > Decapoda > Lithodidae > Lithodes > Lithodes maja. The sequence continues at coordinate 81,505 of JBAKBP010000271.1, read as the reverse complement.
TAAACTATTCGGAACTGCTGAATGAGAAAGATGCTTTGTCGAGAGACTTACTGTATCATAAGTCATGTATGACCATTGAATGGCAGAAGCTAACAACTCGCAGAAAGCAGGAAACCACACTGGAATTTGATGCTGAAATTCCAGATATTGAAGGTGACGGAAAGTTTATTGCTGCAGAGGTACATTTTTTCAGTCAGCTGCAGGACCGGACATCTTCTGGAGAATTTATTCCAGTCAGTGAAGCGCAGAATGACTATCAACAAATCATGCAGCAGCATAATCTCCCACATACAGTTTCTCGTCAGTGCCTGAAGGAAAAGATCCGACAGCATGTTGACGGTGTTGCCTTCACAAGTTTTGCCAATCCAGCAAAATCAGATTTGATCCATTCTTCCGATGTTGCTGACGCCGCAATACGGCAAACTTCAACTTTGAATGACAAAGAAGAGATGACTACAATACTCAAATGCGCTAAAATAGTCCGCACAGCTATTGACCAATCCAAGCCATGGGAGTTTGAGGGCTCAATCAGGACTGGGACACCTTGGTTACAGCGTTGGTTGGACTAAACAAACTCAACCAGATGGTAGTAGGTGATAATCGTCCACAACCTGTGTGTGTATGGCTTGATATGGATCTCTACAAACGTGCCTTTAAGCTGGCTTACCTACAGTCAGACACCTATGCTGACAAGTGGATCCTTTCTCCGGGTCAATTCCATATTGAATTATGTGCCTTGCGTTGTCTTGGGAAAACAGTCGAAGGAAGTGGCCTTGATGAGTTGTGGGTCGAAAGTGGCTTGTATGGCACAGCTGTTGTCAGTCAGATAGTGAGCGGGAATCACTTCAGTCGAGCAGTTAGACGTCACCAAATTACCTTGCAGGTATTTTCAGATCTGTACTTTGAGGCATTCTTCGAGGAACATCCGGAAATCTACCCTGCAAAGAAAGATGCAGCTGTGATCCTCTCAAATGCATGCAAAACGCACAGTGATATTGGCAAATGTCAACATGCCTTAGTGCAAAAGATTCAGGAGCTCGAGCTACCAAAACTGATGCATGATTTTGACTCAAAATGCCAGAAGTACCCAATGTTTATGTGGGTCCGGATGTATATGCAGCAAGTTGAGAATCTCTTGCGGTTCCAAAGGAGCACACGACGTGGCATGTGGGACGTCCAATTGGGATCACTGGAAAATATGTGCGTTTGGTTTTTCGCATACAATAGAATGGACTATGCGATGCACATTCCTGAATATATTGCCCGTATGTACAGCCTAAAGGATACTCACCCTGACATCTGGGAAGAGTTTGTGAATGGCGGCTTTGTGGTCCAAAAGAGTGGAGTGAATTTCACAGCCATCGGAGTTGACCAGGCCCAAGAGCATGTTAACAAAACACACAGAGCAGATGGCGGAATCGACGGGATCACCACCAGTCCAGAAACCCTGCTCAAGTATTGCCTGAGTACAACTGAGCTTTCACGTTTGTCCAAGGAAATTAAAGAAATGCTTGGTTTGGCATCTGATGTTCCAACTCGGAAGCATGATCTGTCACAGAGAAAACTTCAGCAGCAGGAGAAACAAGTACACTGCCTGAAGGAAGTTCTGCGCAAATCAAATCCTTTTAAGGTAGGAGAAACAAGTTATGGCACAGAACAGAAGCTTGTACACCTCACTAAAAACATAATCATCAAGGAAGATGTGCAGGAAAATATTCTTGGCACGGTGGAACATGGTTCATCTGCATATCAGAAGTTTGTGGACGAACGAATTTGCGGTGATCAGAACCTCTGGGGAAAGATGACGAAAGTGAAACATCTAGGCTGGAACGACAACAACAAATCCACTCGCACAAAGATTGGAGGAGAACAAGTTACTTTGAAAGCTTCAAACTCGTTGATGTCAAGGCTTCTGATCCTGACCCGATCATCCAGAGATGTTGACTTGAAGGAAGCTCTCAGTACATACGAGTTTTCCCCAATCAATCACATGCTGATGACACCAGATGGCTTGTTGCATCCATGCAACGACAAATCACAGCTCATTCACCATCTCGAGAACCATGGATCAGCTGAAAATGGCCAAGCTGATGCACCTTTACTGGATGACTTACCACTTGATAGAGCTTCTATTATCATCGATGCCATGGCAGTAGTTCATAAGATGGCCATTTTCAAGGACAAAATATCATCATGTGGAGACCTGGCAGAGCATTTCGTCAATGCCATCAACTCCAAAAGTCGCCCTTACTCGAAGTGCTACGTGGTGTTTGACCAATACTGCCAGTCCTCATTGAAAGAGATAACAAGACAGCGTCGCAGTGGAGCCAAGCTTTCCAGGGGAACAGAATACAAAGTCGACAGAGACACGCGTATTAAAGATCTCAACAAGTTCCTCAGTAGTACCAAGACGAAGGAGCTTCTGACAATATTCTTGGCCCAACAGATTGTTGTCAACTGCACAGCAGACGTAACCACTATCACTTGTCAAGGTGTCCAGTCCAACACATCTGGCAGTTGTCATGCTGCCAAGCATGACGAGGCGGATACGTTGCTGATATACTACGCCAGTGAAGCACGCAAACTTGGACTTACTGTTGACATCTACTCCCAGGACACAGATGTGCTGGTACTTGCCATACACAATTTGGCAGTCTTAGGCGAGGATGCAGCTATGATAATGGGCACTGGAACCAATCGACGTGTACTGCCTTTGTTGCCTATCCAAAATGCACTTGGTGAGGAACGTGCTCAAGCCTTGATGGGATTTAATGCCATAAGCGGGTGTGACACAACTGGAAGGATATTCGGCAAGAGCAAAACTTCATGGTGGAAGGCGTTTATGGACTGTGGTGATGACATTGTTGGTGCACTTGCTCGTCTGGGACAGGAGAGTGAACCATCCTGTGAAGTGCTGGGTCTTTGTGAAGCATTCATCTGCAAGTTACTCGGTCTAAAGAACGCAGGTATTAGTCAAGCTGCGGCACTCAGATGGTTTCATTTTCGTGGACTCAACACCAAACAAGGAATCAAGAAGCTGCCCCCAACACAAGGATCATTGCATGAGCACATTCGACGGGCACATTACCAGTGCTTAATCTGGAGGCAGGCCTTAATTCCACAACCAACCGTTCCAGCACCAACTGAATTGGGATGGTCCATCAGTGACACTTCGGGACATTTCGTTCCCAAGTTAAGCAGAATACCTCTGGCTCCAGATTCCATCTTACAGTTGGTTCGGTGTAAATGCACAAAGAGTCAATGTATTGGGCGATGTTCCTGCTGCGAAAACCAAATGCCCTGCACAGAGTTGTGCAAGTGTGATTCAGATGGATGTAAAAACTTGGCTGATGTGGGCGAAGCTAGTGACGAATCTGACACTGAATGAGTATCAGACTTGACATGAACTTGTCTCAGGAACATAACATAATAACTGTTCTTTTATTTAAACAATCAAAGTCTCATATTTGCAACAGAGGTTGTTGTTGTTGTTGCTGTTCCTCAGGCTGTCTGGCCGAGCAGCCCCAAGGTCCCGAGCAAGGCCAAGGCCATAACCGAGCACCCCCACAGAACCCTCTCAGCTTACCACTAATAATGCCCAGGTGACCGAAGCCACTCAAAGGCGGGGAGCTGAGGAGGGTGCGGAAACGCCCGGGAAACAAAAGCCCCACCCAAGGCCCTGTGCCCCTCAGCAATTATAAAGGGAAAGTTGAGGGGCAAAGGAAAAATGTGACGCTTTGGCTCCCAATCTGCCAGGGTTGGCAGTAGGGAGGTCAATCCACGGAAAAGACGCCGTCACTTGAGATCTAGAAAATATATAAGTAAAAGGAACAGTCAGAGTAAGCTATGGGTATGGCAGAGAACGCTCAACTCTCATTCTGATAGACCAGCCCATCACCAATGCAACAGAGGTTAACTGTCATACTGTCATTTGATAAAAATATACCAAAAAATTTCTAAATCTGATGGCAAGTAAAAGTATTATATAAACGTATTTTACAATCATTTCTTCGCACAGAATTTGACTTATGATAAAATAATAAAAAACTACTGCTTTACTCATTGCATTGATATGCACAAATATAGGGTACATCACACTTCACATCCCCATAGACAGTCAAACAGTTCGAAACTTGTGCAATTTGCGCAAAAAAATTCCGTTTTTGGCGATACCACCCGATCTTCTTTAACAGGCTAAAAAATGTCAAGATGACCTCAGAAAAAAATCCAAACACATTTTTCATGCTCCTAGTACTCTAGGCTAACAAAAAAAAACACATTGGCAAAAATCTATATGAATTTTCCACGACAGCCAAAAATGTGACACAGCAGCATGTAGCAGCACAGAAGAATGCAAGAGAGACTATGTGCGAAAAAAGGTAGCGGAGTGGGTAAAGGAAGTGAAAACCCTGGCAGACATTGCGAAATCTGAACCATATGCTGCATATACTGCCTTCACATATGGTGTTAAGCACAGGTGGACCTTTCTTATGAGAACAGTGCCTGGCATTAGACAGATGCTCCAACCGCTTGAAGAAGCAATCAGAGGAACATTCATACCGGCCTTAACAGAGATGGAAGGCGTCACGCAAGAGCTAAGAGATCTATTAGCTCTTCCGCCAAGGTTCGGAGGTATGGGGATCATAAACCCAGTGGAGGCGGCACTACAGGAGTACCAAAATTCCCTTAAACTTACTAAGTCTCTGACAGAAAAAATACGGGAGCAAAATGAAAATGATGAGGTGGACGAAGAGGAACAACGAAATGCAAGACAGGAAATTACAAAGAGCAGAGAAGAGAGACAGAAACATAGCCTAGAACAAATTAAGACCAGATGTAGGGAAGAACTGAAAATGAGAGTTGAGATGGCACAAGACACGGGGGCTTCAAATTGGCTCACATCATTACCAATAAAGGAGAAAGGCTTCAGCTTAAATAAACAAGAATTCAATGATGCCGTAGCCTTGAGGTATGGGTGGCCAGTTTCGAACCTGCCGCTGAAATGTGCATGTGGTGAAATAAACAACTCAGACCACTGTATGACTTGTAAGAAAGGAGGATTCATCTGTATCCGGCATGATGAAGTACGAGACATCACTGCACAAATGCTGGACGAGGTGTGCCATGATGTCAGAATCGAACCGGAACTTCTGCCTATGGACGGACAGCGCTTGGCCCACAATACTGCAAATACTTCAAATGAAGCAAGAGTGGACGTAAGTGCTCGAGGTTTTTGGACGAGGGGACAACGGGCTTTTCTCGACATCAGAATCTTCAACCCAAGAGCACAAACATATCGTGAGTGAGGACACAAGGCGGCATACTTGAGAAACGAAAGTGAGAAAAACGTGCTTATGAAGAAAGAATTTTGAACAGGGATCAAGGAAGCTTTACTCCTCTGGTCATCTCATCGTCGGGAGGTATGGGACCTTCTGCAAGTGTCTTCTATGCCAGATTAGCTGAACAAATATCGGAGATAAAGCGCCAGCATAGAAGCCAAGTCATAACTTGGATGAGATGCCGGCTCTCTTTCTCTCTTCTCAGGTCTGCACTCCTATGTCTCAGGGGTACAAGGTCCTCCCCGCTACAGAGGACAAGAGTGAGAGACTTGGACTTTGAAATGGTCGTGGCGGAGGGACGAATTGGGGAACAACTAGGTTGATTGTAGGGAGGTACTGGTACAATAAGATAAACTACAATGTAACTAGAATAACATAGATTGTACACCACTTTGTAACTGTCACTATGGGGTACCCACAGAATAACACAATCGGTCAAAGAGTTTCAGGACACAGGTCACTGGCCACAATTTTGATTCTCAGTATCTCTGTTAAGTATTCCATGCTGTGAAAGCAGTTACAAAGATGAACAGATATTTAAAAGAGGGGTATGATGAATTGCATGATCAGCATAAGCTAAATAATGAAATGTAGACATAATGGCAAGCTATCGATTAATGCACTGTGAAAGTGAAAATCAAGATGGAATATTTTGATACGTTAGCCGTACGCTGTAGCACAAAAGTACCTGTGTACCGTTACAGTAAACACTAGTCGGTACGAATAGTGTTGCCATATGGATAGAGCTGACAATACATATGTATATATTTATGATTAACAAGACCAAAATATGAATAATATTATTTGATAGATACTTAAGGATAGACAAATGTTACACTCATATGATATAAATATCAAATACTGTCTTCACATTACTGTATCATGTAATTATGATATCAGGGTAATCGAGATAAAGGCAATGTCAAAACCATATTCGAATTTCGCGGTCTAATTTCTTTATCACTAACACAAGAGAGGCGACAGGGGCTGCCGTCAACTTTCTAAGCTTAAAATATCTTGCATGGCTTAGCTTTCTATTTGATATCAACATTTATGGCAAACTAAGACAACAGTACAGTATCAATCATGCTTTAACATGCTTTAGACTGTGATTAAATGGAAAGCGATATTCCATGATATGTATATTGTATATATACAGTACCGGTATATATATATATATATATATATATATATATTATATGCTGCAATACCGAATTACATGCTTACATATTCGCAGCCGCTGCCAATGGAGACTTCTTGCCCGCCACTATGAGTTGTTATAAAGCCAATGTATCCAACATAAGACCAACAGCCGTCCAGTTTCTTGACAAGCAGTTGAGGAGCTTCATAGGAGGAGTTTTTCTCCTCAAACTTGATGCAGGTTTTCTCTTCGAAATTCTGTATACCAGCCATCACAGAGGTGGTATCGACCGGAGCTGGAAGTAGAGAAGGTTCTACGTTATCTATACAAATAATGTGAGCGCAGTTGTGATGTAACTGAATATAATAAAAGTCACCCTGATATTTAAACAAAACACTATGAAATTCCTACTAATGAACTTCTGTGGAACATTTACTTTATTACCAAATTATATTATAATATGCTGGATGAAGTTATGATAACCATACCAGAAAAAAAAAATATATAGTTTAGGTACTCGTGATCATGATGAACAAAATACTCCAAGTAACGGTGTTTGTATTTAGTGTGTTCGTGAGTGTTAGGCTGCGTTCTCCATCACCACCACTGATTATCTAAACATTATCTGTGATGTCCGAGACATGTTTCCATACAGTATTCTCATCGTCCAGCATTACTGGTTTATAATTTTCAGCCAACTTAAAATAGCCCTATACAATATTTAATCATCACTAAAACGATATACTATACCATGTAGGAAGTCTTGTGGAGAAAGAGACCAAAAATAGAATACAATTCAGGATAAACTAAAACACAAATGTTTGCTCGAAGAGACTTGAAAAGTCGCTAGATAGTCTCCAGACACTAAACACTTGCATAATGCCACTAGAAAAATATGTTGAAGTATCTAGAATTATGTTTTTCAATCGGAAAAATCTTTACAATTCCTTAAAATGGTAAAAATATCTTTGATATCGCTAGAATTCATTATATCTTGATGTCACTAGACGGAAGTGATTCGCTGGATTTAGCGGTAGCCGGTACATTGGCTCCATTATGCAAGACCATGCATTCCGGTTATTAAGAATAAGGCCAGATTTCGAAACTATTACAACTAGTTCAAAGTTCTGAGGTTATCAGATTGGTTTGGAACTCGATTTACACAATTTCAGTTCCATTAGTTTCGAGAACATTCCCATAAAACGCTACTTAAAGGGTTATTAGTAAACGAAGCTATCCTGCCCCAATAATGTCGTAGCGAATGCGCTAGTGTTTTTGTCGTTGTTTGAACAACAGCAAACGCTATTATTTACCTCGTATATTCGGGTTTGGCGAACATTTTGGAGTGCTTATGTAGTATATTAGAACATATTTATATTTTGCACACTCTCATAAGTATCAAAACTTACTTGTTAAGGGATAAATACACAAAAACCCAATTTGGAATGAACATGAATTATTTGGTTTTGGTGAATGTTTGGGCTATTTTAAGATTGCATTTAGATATAGATTTTGTTTACACTCGCCAATGAAGTATGATGACTTGCTTATAGATATATATTAAAAGCCCAAAACAAATTATCAAACCCAAATCGGATTGACGTCTTCATTTCTTCAAACCAGTGTCTTCACTTCCTCAAAACAGTATTGGATCAGGATTGAGTTGGCTTGATATTTGACACCCATAATGGTGCAATACGACACCTTTCGCTGTCTATCGGAGATAGTGGGTGTGTTGGAAAACGCATCTTAAGTGTTAATAACTGTTATACCAGGTTTTTACTTGGGTTGTATTGACTAATTAGGTAGGTTCTTACTCGACTGGGGAAAATGAGACCAACACAAGCACAAAGGCAACATAGGATAATATAACACAGATAACAAGCATATATTATTCTTATTTGACAGTAACATATTATTAGGGGTACAATGTTGCTTCAGACATGGATAGGTAATAATTATATAACAGCACGATCGAGGATCGACTAGGCACCTCAAGGGGGATATCTTTTGCAGGTTCCGACGGTTTTTGAAGATGCGGCTGCGTTGTATTCCCAATGACGTCCTGGTCCGTGGTGGTGGTCCTGCCATGTGACGGTTGCAGAGTTAGTGAAGACTTCCTTGAGAGTCTTCTGTATATCAGAGAGGTTGAGGTCTTATACGAATACGAGCCGTTTCAACAATGTCTTATGCTGTTGTATCGTAGGACTTAAGTAGGGAGTCGTTTCACCAGTGTCTTAACCCCTCCATTACGAGTCCTTGACCTAGACTTCCTACAGTAATCTCTGGAAGAACTTTGATGTTGGATCTTGGGTATATACAAGTACAAGCTGTTCCACCAGTGTCTTACGCTCTCGTATCGTAGGACTTAAGTAGGGAGTTGTATCACCAGTGTCTTACACCCTCCACTATGTGTCCTGACTGAGAATGAAACCGTTTCACCAATGTCTTATGCTCTTCCAACTAGCCTTACTATTTTGGTAGGTTTACTAGAACTAGAGCGGTTGTCAGTACTGCATACTCTAATTATTAGAGTAAATCCTGTATCAAGGCAATGTAAAGATGTTGGGTGGTTACCAGTGTGGTCCAACAAGGATACGAGCAAATCCAAGAAACCTTCTAGAAATGCGTTAAGTAGTAACACCAGTGTCTTACTCCCTCAAGGGAATTTCTCGGTAAATAGTCCCAAGTCTTCCTGATACCAATCCTGCCAGTGCGGTATTGATATCGATCCAACTCTGCTGTTTATGAGGTGGTCTGAGATGGTCTTACCACTTCCGTTGTTCTCCTCGGTGGGGTATTTCACGGCTAGAGAGGCGGCTGTGCTTGGAGAAGGGTCTGGGTAGGCTGCAGTAGCCCTTTTGGGAATCCGCGCCACGGCGGTGGTGCGTCTCAGGGCAAGAAGGGCACGTGGTGTGTTGATATGTATGCAAAGTTTGCTCTCCATGATGTCTTGATTGGTTATCTCTGCTTGGTGCATAGTTATCAGGTGCCGTTCTCACAGGTTTGTTCTTTCCCAGGGTCGGGTGAAGTGCCTGGGTGATGCAAGCGACCCGAGCGAAGCATGGTGTGGAGTCGCTTGTGCCCTCTTGTCTTGGTGGCGTGGTGGCAGTCTTAATAACTATTGGCTTTTCAGATTGGTTGGCATTTGTCAAATTATCTAGTTATATGTTTGTATTTGTTCATAAGTGCAGCACATATATTATACACAAGGGTTACATTGCGCTGACTGCATTTTAAGGAAGCTTAGATTGTCCAGGCAATAATGTGATAGTGGGTGATATCAAAAGGGAAAATAATAATTAACAAACTCAAATTATCGTACAAACTAGCTGTGCTAGCTGTATGGTCAAGTGCATGTCAGTGTGGTTCGAATTTCTCCATAAACTGTCGCCCAGTTCCTCTTGTCCAAGTTGCTCAAGCCCTGGAGGAAGATTACTGGACGCACTACATTCCATTTCACAATTTCAGCAATTTCAGCCATTTTAGCTTCTCCTAATTCTGTATTTATACACCTTAGCATGTCTTCCCTTTCACTCCCTTGCATATCGCACTCTAGCATTATACTGTGGGTTCAATAGTTTCGTTCACCCCTCTCGCACGCTTTCCACACAACTTACTCCCCTCATTTGCCCATCTATACACCCTGCAGCCACCTGCTGTAGACCTTCAATAATTTTGCTTGTGTTTTGCATAACAACTCTATCATAAAAGAGCTCACTCTTTGGTTTTGGCTGTCACCATGTACCAGTAAAGTGAGCTCTTCAATCTCATCTTCTCCACCCATTCTTCTAGACCTATGTCCTGCACATAGGTATTTATTTCATTCTTCCATCTCTCGTTGCTCCACAAGTTCATGCTTTCGTCCATCATTAGTCCACGCATTCCATTCTTGTCTCTTCTCTTATCGCACATTATATTCCATCTGCTTCATTCTTTCATTCAAATACCTTACGTGCCCATCTATTCTCAGCCATTTTGTCTAACCTTACTATGTACCTCAACACACCTTATATAATCCTTTCCTTAAATGTGCTGTACCCAATCTCTCCTCACAAAGCTTCCACTCCCAACATATCTGTTAGCACCCAGAGCCATTCTACCAATTCGGTACTGTATCAATTAAAGTTTTGCCAAATCATTCATAGTCCATGACATTGTATCTAAACAATAGATGGCACAGCCGTTTCCTTCCATATCTCTCTCTCACTACTTTATACTTATTTGCTTTGCATCTTGCTACTCCTCCAATCCTTCTCATACACTGATTTGCTCTTGAAAGTCTTTCATCCTTGGGCTTTTTGCACCCTCTTTCATTCATGAGCATGCCTAAATATCTATACTCATTTATTCTCTTGATGCTTATATTGCCAAGCATCCACGTCTCTTCTATGTCATTCTCAATCCCATTTACCACAAACACCTGACTCTTCTCACCAATAAAAGTTTCATTAAAATCATTCCCATAATCAGCCACAACATCTAGCATTTTCAGTATACTTTCCTGGGTATCACTCAGGATCACCATATCATCCACATACAATAAAATACCAGTACATCATTTCCAATACATATTCCTAGACTTGTCTTTTTTACTCTCACTGCCAGTTCCTCATTATACACCCTAAACAGCAGGGAGCACAGTACACATCCTTGCCCGACTCTTCTTGTGCTCCCCTCTCAGCCTGTTTCAATATCGCCCAAACTGTACACTGCTCACATACATGCTTCTTATAATTTTCGCTAATTTCTCACTCAAGCCTATTCTTTCAACTTTCAAGCACCTTACACAACCCTATTTACCTTATCATGCGCTTTCTCAACATCCAAGAAAGCCAAATATTCCTTTCGTCCACTCTTTCGCAGCGTCACAATAATTTCTCTTAATACAAACATGTTATCTTCACCTCTTCTATTCATTCTAAAGTCATCCTCTCTAAAATATCTTTCATTCTCTTATTATACAGGGCACAGGACACCTTAGATAGACAGTAATGTCTGTCAACATAATCAGTCGGTAGTTCTTCAGCTCATTTGTCTTTGTGTGCCATTTTTTGTAAAGCAAAGTCACTCTACTCTCATTCCACTTACTTGGTGCTCTCTCGTCACTCCACATTGTCTTGAATAATTCATAAATTTCTTCCATCATTCCAGCCCCACCTTCTTTGAAAAACGTATATGGGATCTCATCTATATTCCTATAGCCTTGCTATTTCTTAGTTTACTCACATATTTAGCAATATCATCCTTGTATATTTCCTCATCTACTTCTTCTTATACTTTCCTCTCAATCTCCACATTTACCCCACTTTTGTCTTTAGCTTCATTCACATCCCCAATGCTTTTCCAAAACTCTTTTATAACATTACTTCGTCTGCTCTCTCTCTTGGAATCCTATCATTCACTACAATCTCTTCCACGCTCACAGACTCGTAAATCACTAAGAGGATAATAACATACTTAAAAGATACTCAACACGGTTTTCGTAAAAAAACGTTCCTGTTTAACAAACCTCTTAGACTTCTTCCACGATATCCTCAACCTCTACGATGAGAGTAAAGCTGTAGATATTATATACCTTGATTTTCAACAGGCCTTTGACAAAGTACCCCACAAACGTTTACTGCTAAAACTAAAAGCGCATGGAATACAAGACGGTGTGTTGAAATGGATAGAAAATTGGCTCAGCGACAGAAAGCAAAGAATAGTCATAAACGGTAAGGCGTCTAAATGGACCAATGTAAGTAGCGGGGTACCCCAGGGATCGGTACTAGGACCAATTCTCATTCTAATTTACATCAACGACATAGATGAGGGTCTCGCCTGTACAATCTCAAAATTTGCTGACGATACAAAAATTGCAAATAGCGTACTCTCAAGAGAACAAGTTGACGATATGCAACACAATCTAGATAAGTTGTCATGTTGGGCCCAAATTTGGCAAATGAGTTTCAATGCGGATAAATGTAAAGTACTACATATCGGATACCAAAATGAGAAAGCAAACTATTTGATGAATGGCACTCAGCTTAAGAATGTAAACAGAGAAACCGATCTGGGAGTAACAATATCGAGTAACCTAAAACCGAGTCAACAATGTTCAGAAGTTGTTAAGAAGGCAAACAAAATAATTGGCTTTATAGGCAGGTAATTTGAACAAAAATCCAAAGATGTTATCCTAACCCTTTACAATTCCTTAGTCCGCCCTCTTCTGGAATACTGCGTTCAATCCTGGTGCCCTTATTACCAAAAAGATATAGACAAGCTAGAATGAGTTCAACGTAGAGTTACCAAAATGATACCTAGCCTAAAGAACAAACCATACGAGGAGCGTCTAAAAGAATTAGATCTATTTCCTTTAACCCAGCGCAGATTAAGAGGCGACTTAATTCAAGTGTTCAAATTCATCAAAGGCATCGACAATATGAACTGTAGTAAGTACTTCACTATCGACCAATCTAATTACACGCGGGGAAACGGGTGCAAAATTATTGGTAAATCTTTTAACTCACACAAAGCTAAACATTTCTTCTTCAATCGAGTTGTCAACTTATGGAATGGGCTTCCCAGAGATGTTATAGACTGCAGCACCGTTGATTCATTTAAACTTCGCCTAGACAAATATATCGCATCAAACCTGCGACTGACTGCGTTTGTAAATGAATAACTTTATTTTATCCTCCCCTCAGTTACTAACCCCTCTGTCCCCTACTAACTTCCTAACCCTGCCACGGACATTAGTTCCAGGGCAGTAGTTCCCTTTCCAATGTTCCCTTACCCATTCTAAACCACTGTTTCGACACTTGATCCTCAGTGTTTTGGAGGATAAGCAGCCTAGAAGGGTCACTAGACCTGTTGTTGCTTGATTTCCGTTGTACTCCTTTCCTTTGGATTACTCTCTCCCTAAAAAGGTAGAAGACTCTCTAGCCTACTCTTCACCCCTAGCTTTCAGTTCATTCACAGTTTCTTTCTCAGACCTTACACTTGATTTCTTCATTAGGGCTTTTACCACCTTTTGCTTCTTCTGGTATTCCTCCCGTGCTTCCTCATAATCTATCCTTTCATTCTCACTGGTTTTCTTAATATGTCTCAGTCTTCTAAAACTTTCCATTGTATACTTTCCTTTCTTTCCAAGTAATTTCAATCTCCTCATGCCACCATCACTTTTGCACTCGTTTACCATTGTACATGCGTCTTTTTCCTATGTATCACCCACCCACTTTACAGTTTTGCCAAATATAGAATTAATTTCGTCTACTCCACCATTCTCACTCCACCTCACTTGTCCCAGATGTTCTCTGAAATGTGTCCAATCTGCACTTATCAGCTTCCACTTCTGTCCATGTTTTTGGTGGCGTTCTTTTTCTCCTCTCTCACAACGTTCACCATCGCCAATGGCTCTTCTCTCTTTCCACTGACCAACCTGGTGAACAAGCCTACATCTGTTCTATCCTAAACGACCTAGAGCAGTTAATCCGGAACCCACCGATATCCCAGATCGCTTCGGAGATCGACCCAACATTCTTGACTTATTTCTAACCTTTAACCCTTCTGCTTATACTGTAAATTTTGTTTTTTGTTTGGGTTCCTCCAACCATAAACTTATCTCTGTCACCTGTACTATCTCTCCGGTACGGCCACCCGATCCTCCCAGCCGGCGGTGCTTGTGGTACTTTGGAGATGCCGAATGGGAGGCTCTTTGGCAGTACTTCTTTGATTTCCCATGGAATGACTTCTGCTTCTGTTCCGTTGTCGGGGACCCTCGGAGAGTGCATTACCGAGGTAATTCTCTTGGGCACGGAAGCATACATTCCATTCTCTTTCTCTTAGTTTAATGCAAAACAAATTTTGGTTTACTCACTTTTGTTTTACTACTGTCCGCAAAAAGGAGGAAGCATTCAAACGGTACCGTCGCATTCAAACTCAAGAATCTCATCATCACTATGGTTCTGCCCGGAAGCAAGCCAAATCTGTTTTTCAACTCGCTAAACATTCCTTCATCAATAATAAATGCACTGAACTATCCAAATTTAGCCCTTACCAAGCCTTCTGGCATCTAGCCAAAAACCTCTCCAACAATTTTTCTTCTCCGTCTTTCCCTCCTCTTTTCTATTCTGACGGCACTACCGTCACTTCTTCCTCTGACAAAGCTGAACTCTTCTCTAACACTTTCGCTAAAAACTCCACTTTGGATGATTCTGGTGCTATCCCTCCCTCTCCACCCACCTCTTTCCTACTTATGCCTAACATCATATGTAGGAGTGGTAGCAAATAATGGAGGGGAATTATCTCACCTAATCACAAATTGCTTTGTTTTGAGTATCACTGGGGTGTTTTAATTTGTTTTTTATGCTCTGGATCTATTGAGGATGGTCGCTGTGCTCCTGAAAAACCTCTATTGAGGATGATCGCCAATTAAAGGTTAATGGCCTCTAGATTCTTTGTTTTAAGGCCATTAGGCCTACATATAGTGAAGGGTCCCGAATCTCAAATATGATGCTATCGTTTCTGTATTTTGGTGGTTTCTATTCATTACCCCTGAATCCCGCTAAGCATATAGGCCAGAAAGAACACTTGAACATGGCGTATTGAAGCATAGTAACTCTATAGACAGTGTCATACAAACCATTTTAGTAGCGACTTGCATAGGATACACAGAATCTAAATAGAAATGCCACCAGTGGTTTGGCTCCTGGTGACGACCCACCAAAAATGCTCTGGACCGCTATCTTCCACTCTTACTATCAATTTCTGCAACATTCGTGGCCTTTCTTTTAACTTTCACTCCATTGAACACCACCTCTCCTCCGCCAACCCTGATCTTCTCTTTCTCACCGAAACCCAGTTGTCTGGGACTACTGACAGCAAAACTTTCTCTGTATCCTCCTAGTATTTCTATCCTCAATTTTAAGCCAAAGGTGGATTATGTGTATATGTGCACAACAATCTTGCTTTCTCTTGTGTTCTCAACTTTGATTCTTCTGAATTCTCAACTCTCTAGCTAAAGCTTTCTTGCCACTCTCAAACTAAATATTTCTGTGATGTTTATCTCTCCCCTAATTCTACTGACTATCCAACATTCTTTGACTATCTAACTTCTATAATGGAACACATTCTATCCATCTCTCCTTTCACAGAAATCTCCATCTTAGGAGATTTCAACGTTCACCACCACCAATGGCTCTCCTCTCATTTCACTGAACAACCTGGTGAACAAGCCTACATACTTTCTATCCTAAATGACCTAGACCAGTTATTCCAGCATCCTTCTTATATTCTCGACTTATTTCTAACCTCGAAACCTAATACTTACCTTGTAAATCTTTTCTCTCCGTTGGGCTCCTCCGATCACAAGCTTATCTCTGTTACCTGTCCTATCTCTCCAGTACGGCCATCTGATCCTCCTAGCCAGTGGTGCTTGTGGCGCTTTGACCAACTGGGAGGCACTTCGGCAGTACTCCTTTGATTTCCCATTGAATAATTTTTGCAACCATGGCCGGGAACCTTTGGAATGTGCCAATCGCATAGCCGAGGTAATCCTCTCGGGCATGGAGGCATACATTCCAATTTCTTTCTCTCAGTCTAATGCAAACAAATCTTAGTTTACTCACGCTTGTTCTACTGCTGTCCGCAATAAGGAGAAAGCATTCAAACGTTATTATAGCTTTCAAACAAAAAAATCTTGTTCTTTTTATGTTTATGCCTAGAATCAAGCCAAATTTGTTCTTCGACCAACCAAAAACTCTTTCATCAATAAGAAATGTTCTGAAATTTCCAAGTCTAGTTCTTCTCAAGCTTTCTGTCATCTACCAAAAACCTCAAAACGTCTCCAGCAATTTAACTTCCTCGTCTTTCTCTCCTCTTTTCCACTCTGGTGGCACTACCGTCACTTCTTCCTCTGGGAAAGCTGAACTCTTCACTCAAACTGTCACTAAAATTTCACATTGGATGATTCCGGTGCTATTCTTCCCTCTCCATCCCCCTCTCTTTTACTTATGCCTAATAGCATAATCATTTCTAAGGATGTACTTTCTGCCCTCTCTGGGCTAAATACTAAATAAGTGTACGGACCGGATGGTGTTCCTCCTGATGTACTAACAAAAAATTCTTCCTTGCTGACATCCTGCCTAGGCAAACTGTTTCGTCTGTGTCTTTCCTCTAACGTCTTTCCTTCTTCCTGGAAGTGTGCTCTCATTCAACCTATCCCAAAAAAGGGTGACCACTCTCAGTCCTTCAACTATCATCCAATTGCTCTCATTTCTTGCATATCTACAGTTTTTTAAGCTATTATTAATTCAAAATTTCTTAGGCATTTATCTTTTCAAAAACTATTTGCCAGTATGGTTTCCTTAAGGGCTGCCCTACTGGTGGTCTGCTTGCTTATCTTACTAACTCTTGGTCATCCTCCCTCTGGGACTTCGGTGAGACTTTTTCTATTCCACTATACATATCGAAAGCCTTCGATAAAGTCTGGCACAAATTTTTGATTTTCCAAACTACCCTCTTTCGATTTCTATCCCTCTATCTGTGCCTTTGTCTCTGATTTCCTTTCTGACCGTTCCATAGTTGCAGTTGTGGACGCCCATCTCTCACTTCAACTTATCAACTCTGGTGTTCCTCAAGGTTCTGTCCTATCTCCAGTTCTCTTTCTAATATTCATTAATGATCTTCTCAACGGTACATCTAGTCCTATCCACTCATATGCTGATGACTACCCTACACTATTCAACTAATTTTTCACATCAACCAAGCATGCAATAACTCCACAAGTTACGTAACGAGGTCATATAACGCGAATCTTCTGATTTATCAATTATTTCTGATTGGGGCAAAGCAAATCTTGTTACTTTTAATGCCTCCAGACCATACATTATTCTTCAACAATACTCAAATCAATCATTCATCTTCCCTCTATATTCTTGATATATCTTTATTACCCAACCTTTCATGGAAAGATCATATTATCACTCTTGCTAAGACAGCTTTGCAAAACTTAGGCGTGCTCAACCGTCTCCGTTGGTTCCTTACTCCCGCACAGCTTCTTTCTCTGTATAGTGCACCCATGTATAGAGTATTGTTCAAATGTGTAGAGTCTAAAGCTTTTTGTCTCATCTACTCGCTTCCTCTTACTAGTTCCCTACAATCTCTATCTACATGCTGCAATTTTGAATCTTGTTCACTCTTCTATCGCTATAACAACAATCAGTGTTCTTCAGAGCTTCCTCCCTTATGGCGAGTGCGAGGCACCTGCCTTTCAACACAATCCCATTCCTATTCTGTCCAGCTTATTTGGCAAACTTTCTCAGTCTTTCTTCTACTCAACAAGTGAACTCTGGAACTCTTTCCCTCAATCAATCTTTCGTTCATCCTATGATGTAGACTACTTTAACACGAGAAGCGCAATAAGCCTAGCGGAAGTGTCTCTATAGCGAACGCGATAGGCCTCACGGAAGCAAGACCATGAAAAAACCTTCCAAACTGCCCCAGGGGCTCTCAAAACAAAGGAATATGTGATTAGGTGAGATAATTCCCCTCTAGAACCTCCTAACACTCATCCACATGTGTCCCCAGCCCCTCCCCCTTTCCCCCTTTTTTCCCCTTCCTCAGTTATCGGCTATTTTTCCTCTTATTTCCCTCATTTATCGGTTATTTTCTGCTCTAATTATTCTCAGGCAGGCTTGGAGACACGGGTGAGTCACTTAGAGACCCTATAGCAGTGTGAGATCTCTCCCGGGGCGCTCAGTTGGTTACGAGAGGTTGGAGAAGGAACATGTATGTATCTCGCCCGCCCTAACCAGAGTACGACCGGTCGATGAAAATATAAGTTTTTCACCCCCCAATTGCTGTTCCCACTTCTTTTATCGCTTTTCAAGGTTCATATGTTCATCATATAATATGTAAAATGAATGCACATGGAGAAGAAATAATTATATATATGGTATATATTACTAATTCTGTCAGAATCAAAGGGTAGAAATTATGCGTCCTGGTCACTTTTCACTACCTCATTTTCGCGTTCCGTTCCGCAGGTTAAACTTCGTGTGTCCAGGTATTTTGACCTCAACGCCCTTGAATTTGGCTCTCTGTCACCCTCTTGGCTTTGGGAGAGACACTCGTTACAGGCAGCCTGCCTTTTTTTTCCTTCGTACATATAGAACAAAATCAAGATTTGATTCCGGTAGTCTACATTCTTAAACGGTCAAATACAATTCCCAGATTAGCTTGTACAAAAAAATGGACATCCCTCAGTTTCTTTCTAGGAACTAGCCAAAGCCTGTACCTTAACTTTCTTCCACACATGCTCTCACGTTTATCTCTTCCTAACAGAGTAGCTGTTATGGAACAAGCAAGTATCCATCGAATTATCGGTCATTAGAAAAAACATGTACCTTGGGCCAGATACACAAAACATTTACGATGGATAAATCCACTTTGATTTTTATGTCCTAACTGCTGACCTAGTAATTTTAGCGCCATTAACACACACACACACACACACACAGTCATGACTGGGAATTATAACTTATGATAGTCAAATTTTCCTGAGTATGTGAAAGTTAAGACATCTAGGGTAATGAATTTGTTGCTACTTCATTGATTTTTAGCAGCTCTCTGGTGTAGTGACATGCACAAAGTCCCAGGCGCATAAAAGGTTTTCACCAGCCCTGGGTTGTTACCATTCCCCCTGAGCAAGGAGATGGGATAGTATTTGGTACAGGACCCCAATGGAAATACACCTAATCGGCCTTATTGAGCTATCCTTAGCTGGAGAGCTTTAAGAACTATTACTATTATTTTACGCCTCTCATCTCGTCGTAACGTATGGCATCTTTGGGTATATTACTCCTTAGCCCGTCCAATACCAGCGACGGCTGGGAGCTGTCAGTAGATAAGCCAATCCCTAGTCCCAGTGATGGCTGGGAGCCGTCAGTAATGTACTTTTCTTGTAACTGCCTGCATCAGGCTGTGCCTGGTACCACGACCGTTTGAGCACTGCTCACGATATGGCAACACTTCTCAGCTTATATCCAACCCTCTGAAGGCTGGGAGAGCCAGTATTCCTTCATCTCTTGAGGTGGAAGGTTGTTCTATCTTGCCATTTTGGCCACATTACTTGGGACTGGGGGGGACTTCTATTACTGTATCCTCCGGTACAGTAGGGGTTAATTGTCCGTTAATACGAGATTGTAGACACCATTCGAGCAGGGCAATACCCAAGGGAGGCGTCATAGCCATATGATAAGTAGTTGCTGGAACTCCTGTTTCATTTGCCCGGCTTCCCTCACAGTTTCTGTGTGTGTCTCACCTACATAGAGAGTAATCTAGCTAGCTCTCACAAACACCTCCTCCTATGAATTTCACTACACTAAACAAACTCACCACATTTCTTTCCAACATACACACACGTTTAGTATAGCAACTTTCAATCCTTCAACTTAGGGGGAGACACTTGTTGCAGGATGCTTTGCCTTTTGTCGCCTTCATGGACATACAAATAAAGCTAACCTGTTCTCTAATGATGTTTGTCTCCTTCATTCACAGATTAGCCCAGCGATATAAGGAGTTATCCTGTGCACTAATTCTCTTTCACACAGCAACTGGTATGAAACAAGCGAATATCCTTTTTTCCTATCATCAGTAGGCTACAATTTATGACAGTATAATTATTATGTACAAGATTCATTACTGCCTAGCTGTAGATGCAACTAGTCTGTTCCTTAAACCCTTTCATGATTCGAGGACCGGTATTTTACGTTTTACCCTAGCTATCATTAGACAATTTTATTCAGTTGAAAAAATAATTTTGAAAGTCAGAGGGCCAGTTGAGCTATATGTTATCCCTTTGATTCCTAGAGATCCTTCCTGAAGTGCATGAAATTGTGTTATAATAGCCAATATATTATTAAGAAATGCGTCATCGTATCCTGAAAAGGTATATATTATTATCTCATTAGGCTGTCTTTCTCACTCACAGATCATCTGATACGGAACGAGTGGGTAGCCATCAGGCCCTTCAGCCCAGCGGTATATGGAATTAGCTTGTGCTCTAGCCTTCCCCTGCAATATGTCATTCTGGAAGGTCACCAGCATCATGTCATGCTGGTACAGGTCTCCCTGTGGCTGGTGGATCGGGGTCAGCTCCTCTGGCCGTTGTTCCTGTGAAGAGAAAACCTGAGTCACTTAATTGTATTTACCAGAGGATAGTTGTTTTTCTCTTATATATTTATATTTTTGTCTTCTATATTCCAACTACTCCCTCTCGGGCATAGGTTGAGAGCCTGTACATTCAACCATTATGTACGGTGAAGCCTGTGAGGTCTCGTTCCAGTCTAGGTGGTGAGACATGTGAAGCACTTTTAGCTGCAACCAGGCCCTGCTATCTTACCTTTGCAAGATGCATGGGGCTTAGTTGCTCACCCACGGCTCGAAGCAGCCCCATCTCTGAAGCTGCCTTCACTCTCAGAACGCCACCTATTGAGCAATTAACTCACTAGCTATTACACCACCTATAGCATATTTTGAATATAGGAATATGCATACAGTGCTATTTATTCAGGGAACAATGAGGGTATTTATTTGGTGTTTCGGTGCACTTTGTGGAGAACATTGATACTAGGTACAGCACAAATTCCATACCAATAATATCTTACCATTGACATATCGTGATTTGAAGCCGGGTCCATTGGATTACCAGTCCAGTGGCAAGACCACTCCACCACACCTCCCCAAATCTATTTATTTACTTGTTTTCGATTTTCCAAATTTGCCCCATTATTTTGGCAATAATAATACTTTTTGCCCCATTCTGGTCGATCGTCTCCTGGCGAGAATTAGCGAGCATGCAATTTAAGTGAAACTAGCTGATTTTGCATTTCCAAATTTAGCTTGAAGGGGGGTGGGGTACAAAGGAGTACAAATGAAATCAAGCAACAACAGATCTAGTGACCCTTCTAGGCTGCTTGTCCTCCAAAACACTGAGGATCAAGTGTCCAAACAGTGGTTTAGAGTGGGTAAGGGAACAAAGGAAAGGGAACTACTGCCCTGGAATTAATATCCGTGGCAGGATTAGGAAGTTAGTAGGGGACATATGGGTTAGTAACTGAGGAGAGGATAAAATAAAGTTATTCATTTACAAACGCAGTCAGTCGCGGGTTTGATCGAGATATTTGTATTTGTCTAGGCGGAGTTTAAATGAAATCAACGGTGCTGCAGTCTATAACGTCTCGGGGAAGCCCATTCCACAAGTTGACAACTCGATTGAAGAAGAAATTCTTAGATTCGTGCGAGTTAAAAGATTTACCAATAATTTTGCAACCGTTTCCCCGCGTGTAATTAGATTGTGTCGATAGTGAAGTACTTACTACAGTTCATATTGTCGATGCCTTTGATGATTTTGAACACTTGAATTAAGTCACCTCTTAATCTGCGCTGGGTTAAAGGAAATAGATTTAATTCTCTAAGACGCTCTTCGTATGGTTTGTTCTTTAGGCTAGGTATCATTTTGGTAACTCTACGTTGAACTCGTTCTAGCTTGTTTATATCTTTTTGGTAATAAGGGCAGCAGGATTGAACGCAGTATTCCAGAAGAGGGCGGACTAAGGAATTGTAAAGGGTTAGGATAACTTCTTTGGATTTATGCTCAAATGACCTGCCTATAAAGCCAATTATTTTGTTTGCCTACTTAACAACTTCTGAACATTGTTGACTCGGTTTTAGGTTGCTCGATATTGTTACTCCCAGATTGGTTTCTCTGTTTACATTCTTAAGCCGAGTGCCATTCATCGAATAGTTTGCTTTCTCATTTAGGTATCCGATATGTAGTACTTTAGATTTATCCGCATTGAAACTCATTTGCCAAATTTGGGCCCAACATGACAATTTATCTAGATTATGTTGCATATCGTCAACTTGTTCTTTTGAGAGTACACTTTTTGCAAATTTTGTATCGTCAGCAAATTTTGAGATTGTACAGGAGAGACCCTCATCTATGTCTTTGATGTAAATTAGAAAGAGAATTGGTCCTAGTACGAATCCCTGGGGTACCCCGCTACTTACATTGGTCCATTTAGATGCCTTACTGTTTATGACTACGCTTTGCTTTCTGTCGCTGAGCCAATTTTCTATCCATTTCAGCACACCGTCTTGTATTCCATGCGCTTTTAGTTTTAGCAGTAAACGTTTGTGGGGAACTTTGTCAAAGGCCTTTTGAAAATCAAGGTATATAATATCTACAGCTTTACTCTCATCGTAGAGGTTGAGGATATCGTTGAAGAAGTCTAAGAGGTTTGTTAAACAGGAAGGTTTTTTTACGAAAGCCGTGTTGAGTATCTTTAAGTATGTTATTTTCCTCAAAGTGATTTACGAGTCTGTCTCTTATGACCGTTTCTAGTATTTTACATACAACTGAGGTTAAGCTAATTGGACGATAGTTACTGGGTAGGGTTTTGCTGCCTTTTTTTAATATCGGTGTTACGTTGGCTAGCTTCCACTGATCAGGCATAGTTCCAGACTGCAAGGATTTATTGAATAGTAATGTCAGTGGTTTGGAGAGCTCATCCTTAGCTTCCTTTATAATTCTAGGCGAGATTGTATCAGGTCCAGGCGTTTTATTTACCTTGAGTTTATCTAAACAATTCAATACTTCTCCCTCTGTAACGGTGATATTGCTTAGAACATCTGAATTTTCAATCTGAATCGGCGATGGTGTAGGGATATCACTGAGGTCTTCTGTTGTAAAAACTGATGCAAAGAAGGTATTGAGGGCATTACTCATTTGTACTTCGTCTTTGGTGTATTCTCCATTTTCATCGACTTACGGTCCAACAGTTGAAGTAACTACTGTTTTCTTTCTGATATAACTATAGAATTCTTTCGAGTTTGTTTTACCTTGATTCACAATATGTAACTCTAGGGTCTTTTTACTTTGCTTAATTAACTTTTTGGCTTTCCGTCGTAGCTCTACAAATTTCACCCATTCTTCGTCATTTTGTGAGGATTTTAATCTATCATTAGCAAAATTTTTAGCAAGCAGGCAGTTTGAAATATCTTTATTCCACCATTTGGGCTTATTATGGCCTGGACGCCGTATTTTCGATGGTGTGCAGTCTTGCACTGCTTTTAGGTAAGTGGTTTCGAATAACTTCCAAGATGTATTTATGTCGTTATTGTTAATTAAAAAGCTCCAGTCAGTTTCTTTAAACATAGCTCTAAGTTTATGAAAGTTTGCTTTCTTGAAATTAGGAACTTTTTCGATGCTACTATTTGGTTCGTTACTAGTAAACTTTAAAGTGAAAGTTATCGAACGATAGTCGCTGTTACTGAATTCATCACCAACATTCAAATTCTCTATTAATTCTTCTTTGTTGCAAGTACAATGTCAAGAACGTTATTACCACGGGTCGGTGTTTGCAAGTTCGTATACAAGTCATGTCCGGAGTGTGAAGTAAGAGTATCGCCCCACTTGGTCACAGGTAAATTTAAGTCGCCAAAAATTACGGTATCTTGTGAGTTACTTACATCTGCAATCTATCTATCTATCTATTGCCTGACGCCGTGATCCCCGAAGGGGTGGCCACGAACGAACCGCCCCCATGCACCTCTGTCCCCAGTCAGTCGACGCCCCTCCCCCCAACCAGCACCGCCTTCATTCATGTAGTTCCTCACTCCATCCTTCCACCTCATATTCGGTCTACCTCTCCCCCTCTGTCCCTCCACCTCGCTCTCGTACACCCTCTTAGTCATTCTCTCGCTTTCCATACGTTCCATATGGCCGAACCATCTCAAGTTGTTCCTTTTCACACTTTCCAGCACATCTACCTCCACACCACACCTCCTTCTTACTTCCTCATTAGTCTGTCTATCCCTCCATGTAATTCCGCACGCACTCCTTAAGTAATTCATTTCCACTGCTCTCACTCTTGGTCTGAGTCTCTCAACCAACGTCCATGCTTCGCTTCCGTAAGTCAGTGTCGGGATTACCACACTGTCATGCAAGGACTTCTTCCCTTCCATACTGACCACCCTATTTCTTGTTACTGCTTTTAGCGTTCCTACAACCCTCTTCCCCTGTTGTACCCTCTCCCGCACCTCTTCATCCATAGTCCCATCTTTACTCAACACACTGCCCAGATACTTAAAAGAGTTGACGATCTCCATAGCCTGACCGTTCAGCTTCACCTCACACTCTGTGACTTCACCCCTTTCGAAGACCATAACCTTGCTCTTCCCCGTATTTACCTTCAAATTCCATCTGCAATTTGTTCCGTAAATTTCTCGGTCAGTTTGCACTGATTGAGCTGGAGGTGTGTATATTAACGCAATTATTTTTGTACCTGTATTATTCTTTATTAGCACAAAAGATGTGTCGACGTTCACAATTTTAGGTTTTGACAAGAGGGTTGGGTTAAGACTTTCTTTGATATAAAGTAAAACACCACCTCCATTTCGATTTATTCAGCTTTTCTCAAACATTACATAACCGGGAAGTGAATACTCTGCTAAAAAGTCTCTATCTTCTGTATTGAGCCAAGATTCTGTTATGCCAATCACATCATAATTTTCTGTAAACACTAGCTCCTCTAAATCTGAAAATGTATTGTGTATGCTTCGAGCATTTGCATAGAAAACCTTTAAATTTGTTATTTTAGAACTCACAGAACGGAACGCTCTTTAATAATATTGTTGGTTCTTGTCGGATCTAATGTATGTTCATGGCTGTCCTCGGTCCTCGCTGTCTTCGGTCCTTATCGCTGGTGGTCCTCGGTTGCCTCTGTTTTTTGCTTGGCGTTGGATGATTTATGTCACTGCTGCTTCTTCTCGGATGGCGTTTTTTGATCCATGGCTGGGGACTGCTTCGTGTAGGAGACGACCCATGCGTGCTGAACCCACAGGGTTTAGATCAGTGCCATCCTTGCGGAACAGAGTAGGCTGCTTATAGAAATTATCCCAGAGGTTGATGAATTCAACTTCTTCCTTCAGACACAAGGAGTGTAGGTGGGCGAGCGGTACTCATCAGACCTTTCGTCTCGTAAGAATAAGGAGTTATCCCGAGCCCAAGCCATACCATGTAGTTTGATTTCCTTGAAGGGCACGAGCATCATATCGTGCTGGTACACTCAGGTCTCCCTTACAGAGTTATGGTGTATTTTAGTTGTGTTTTTTCTTTTATATTATATTATTATTATTTCTTAAGGATTTTGATTGTTTTCCAAAAAAATGGCTATTAAGTAACATACACACTCACTGACAAAAAGTATCACATCAAAATACTATTGTCTTGTTGATTATAAGTATACACAGTAGCCATTTTCGATGGTACAGACTTTCGGTAGATTGCAGTTCTGTTACAGGGGCATTTCCAAGTTGTCAGTTAAAGGCGTCAGGTCTGTTTGTGGTATCAGGTCTGTTTGTGACATGTTTTAGGGCGGTTTGCTTCAGATATGTTTCAGGTCTGTTAACTTCAGGTTTGTTTGTGGTATGTGGTTATATTCGTCAAGTTTGTGTGTGTTTTTTTTTCTGTGTATGGAGGAGACAAAAGGCAGGTTGCCTGTAACAAGTGTCTCACCCAAAGCCAAAAGAGTGATGGAGCCAAATTCAAGGGACGTTAGAGTCAAAATTCGTGGAGACACGAAGTTTAAAGCAGTCTAAGTCATAGGGTGAAGGAAAGATTGATTGAGGGAGAGAGCTCCAGAGTTCACTTGTTGAGTAGAAGAAAAACAATATGCCAAGTCTTGGGTTGGAGAGCTGGACTGAATAGGAGTGGGACTGTGTTGAAAGGCGGGCCTCGCACTCGCCGCAAGGGAGGGGGCATACACTGAAAAAGCTCTGAAGAACACTGATTGTTGCAATAGCGATAGAAAAGTTAAAGAGATGCAACACTGCATCGAGTAGAAAGAGATTGTAGGGAACTAGTAAGAGGAAGTGAGTTGCGAACAATACTCAGTACAGGGGTGCACTGTGCCCCGATACAGAGCTAGAAGCTGTACTGGGCTGAAGAACCTACAGAGACAGTTGAGCACACCTAACTTTTGGGGAGGTGTTTTGGCAAGAGTGGTAATATGAACTCTCTAAGAAAGGTCGGATGAAAAAGATACATCTACAATATTGAGAGAAGATGAAGGGTTGAGATGTGTATTGTTGAAGAATAGTTGATAGTCTAGTGGAAGATTGTGATGGAAAATAGAGGGAGAAACAGGATCTTGGAGGCATTGAAAGTAACACAAATTTATCTTCCCCAATCATAAATATTGAAATATCAGAAGATAGGTGTTCTACAGCCTTGTCACGTTTGTTTTGGAGTGCATGCATACTGGGTTGATGTGAAAAACTAGTTGAATAGTGTAAGGTAGAGTTGTCAGCATATGAGTGGGTATGACAAGAAGCACAGTTGAGTAGATCATTAATGAATAATAAGAAAGAGAATCCTAAGCAGCAGCTATGGAGCAGTCTGAAAGAAAATCAGAGACAGAGGCACAGATAGACGAATAGAAACCGAAGGAAGGTAGTTTTATATTAGAAATTTGTGCCAGACTGTATCGAACGCTTTTGATATGTCTAGCGCAATAGAAAAAGTCTCACCGAAGACCCGAAAGGAGGATGACCAAGAGTTAGTAAGATAAGCAAGAAGATCACCAGTAGAGCGGCCCTTAAGGAAGCCGTACTGGCGATCTGAAAGTAGATTATGAGAAAATAAATGCTTAAGACATTTTGAGTTAAGAATAGTTTAATACAAAACATTAGCGATGCAAGAAATTAGAGCAATTGGATGATAGTTGGAGGGCTGGAAGCGGTCACCCTTCTTTGGAACAGGTTGAATGAGAGCAAACTTCTAGCAAGATGGAAAGACTTTAGAGGAAAGACAAAGATGAAAGAGTTTGCCTAGGCAGAGAGTCAGCACAGAAGAACAGTTTTGAGTACAACAGGAGGAACACAATCCGGTCCGTATGCCTTCTTAGTATCAAGCCCAGAGAGGGCAGAAAGTACATCCTTAGAAGAGATTATGATCTTAGGCATAAGTGAGTGAGAGGGTGGGTGGAAAGGGAGAAGTAGCGCCGGAATCATCCAAAGTGGAGTTTTTAACGAAAGTTTGAGCGAAGAGTTCAACTTTGTCAGAGGAAGAGGTGACGGTGGTACCGTCAGAGTGGAAAAAAAAGAGGGAAAGACAAGGAAATTAAATTATTGGAGAGGTTTTTGGCTAGATGCCATAAGGCTTTGTAAGGGCTACAGTTGGATAGTTCAGTGCATTTATTATTGTTGAAAGAATGCTTGGCGAGTTGAAGAACAGATTTGGCTTGATTCCGGGCAGAAACATAGGAATTATTAGATTCTTGAGTTTGAAGGCGACGGTACCGTTTGAATGCTTCCTCCTTATTGCGGACAGCAGTAAAACAAGCATGAGTAAACCAAGATTTTTTTTTAGTTAGTTTAAGGGAAAGAAAATGGGATGTATGCTTCCATGCCCGATAGGATTACCTTGGTAATACACTCGGCACTCTCTCAGGGTACCCGTCCATGGAAGTAAAAATAATTCCATGGGAAATCATAGAAGTACTGTCTAAGAGCCTCCCAGTCGGCAGTGCCAAAATGCAACAAGGGTCACAATCTGGATGGGTCAGATGGCCGTACCGGAGAGACAGGACAGGTGACAGAGGTAAGATTATTATACGAGAAGCCCAACGGAGGGAGAAGAGTTACAGTGAAAGCAGAAGGATTAGTGGTTTGAAACAAGTCGATAATGTTATGCCAATCTCCAGGGCGGTCCACGATATGGGTGGGGTGCTGAACTAACTGCTTTAGGTCATTTAGGATATATAAGATGTAGGTTTGTTCACCAGGTTGATTAGTGAAATAAGAGGAGAGCCATTGGTGGTAGTATGTTAAAGGTCCGTTATCCTCAAGGCTGTTTGTGATATGTCTCACATTTGTTAGGCTCAGGTAAGCTTGTGGTATGTGTTTTATGTCTGTTAGCCTCAGGTCTGTCTGTAGTATGTTGCATGTTTGTTATATTATATGGTCTGTTTGTAGTGTGTTCCACATCTAGCCTCAAGCCTGTTTGAACTGTGTTCCAGACCTGTTAGCCTCAGGTTTGTTTGTGGTATGTTTCAGATATGCTAGCCTCAGGCTGTTTGTGGTATGTTTCAGGTTTGTTAGCCTCATCTCTGTTTGTAGTGTGTTCCAGATCTGCTAAACTCAAGCCTGTTTGTACTGCATTCCAGATCTGATATCCTCAGGTTGTAAAGTCAGTGAAAGTAGGTTAGCCTAAACTGAACAAGATACGGAAATACAATTAGACTAACAGGCTATGTGAGATAACTTTATTAATCTCGTGGTAACTTGTCTGTTTCATAACTCAAGACTTCCCGGTTTGATTCCCGCCCTGGAGTACAGATTTCCGGGAGGCTATTTCAGCATCTACTAATGTTTAGAGGTGTTGTTAAAATGATCAAGATGGTTGAAAGTAAGATCGGAGCTCCATAATCCTGCTTACAGGCAAGGTGTAAAAAACAAATTTTACAGAACAAGTAAGGGAGCAGGAAATAACTGAAAGTGTAGTGAGACTAGTGACAAGGCTGTGATTGTGTGTAGGGAGTTAGTTGCCAGTTCTCTAACGAGTTGCCAGCTGGGTTGTTCATAATTTATACGTGTGTAGCACGTTCAGCAGGCTGACTCACCACTCCCTACCCGTCTCTCTGACGGACTCACGGTTGTTTCAGCTCAGGCTTAGTTCCTCTCTGGTCATTCATAGCCTTCGCTGCCCCAAAGTTGAAGTGATGTAAAGTCAGTGAAAATAGATTATCCTAAACTGAACAAGATGCGGAAATACACTTAGAGTACCAGGGTAAGTGAGGTTCTCTTATTAGTCTTTTGGTAACTTGTCTGCCTCGTAACCCAAGAGTCCCGGGTTCGATTCCCACCCTGGGATACAGATTTTCAGGAGGCTATTTCAGCATCTAATTAAGTTTCGGTGTGTTGGTAAAGTTGTCAAGATGGTTGAAAGTATGATCGGAGCTCCATAACCCTCCTTACGGGCAAGGTGTGAACACCAAATATATTTCTACAGAGTTTGTTTGTTGTATAGGTTTCAGATCTACTAGCCTCAGGCCTGTTTGTGGTACGTTTAAGGGAGCTCACCTCGCTTTTTGTTCTCGTTCTCTCACTCTCGCTTTGCCTTGTATCAATTCGGCCCCATTCAGCCAATATTTTCCTGGCGAGCGGTAGCGAGCCAGCATATATATATATATATTTGTTTTGACAGCAAGCTAAATTTGTACATTTTTCGATAGAAAAATGTTTCCGGCGAAGCCGGATTTCTCCATACAATGCTGGCTCACTATCGCTCACCAGGAATAAATCGACACCTGGATGGGGATAAACGTCTTAAAACAGTTGGCTGAATGGGGCCGAATGGATACAAACCAGGGAAAGAGAGAAAAGGAGAGACAGATGAAAAAGCCGGTGACCCGCCTTAAAGTTTGTTTGCCTTACGTCTGTTCGTGGTGTGTTCCAGATATACCAGCTTCAAGCCTGTTTGTAGATCTGTGTTCCAGATCTATTAGTTTTATGATAGACAAAACAAGTGTTATGGATTCTTCTAACGGGGACAAACTAGGAGCTCAATATATATACACAACAAAATACAAGGCGAGTTAGACAATTGGTATAAGACAACGTTGTATTTACACACAAAGCGTGCTTCACAAACTGAGACGTTACACATGAAATATAAATAACAAGGAACACAAATACTCAATTTACATGAGTTAGGACAGGTAATAGATTACGTGCTAGAATTTAACTAAAAGATTACGTAGCAAAACAGAGTTGAGGTAATTATGGAAATTAATATTATCGTGAGTTCTTAAACATAAACAAATACTTAGAGTAAGTAGAACAATATTATTTCAATCACTTGACATGACAATGGTCTTTACAATTACATTGAGGTTTGATCTCTATCAACTATTTACACAATTCTCTCAGTTTACCCGCATGTATTTACTGAAGATACATTTTCCTTTTCTTGCCCGATTTTTTATATTATGACTGCCATGGACGGTAATTATTTTTTAAATCCCTTAATACGATGTTTCACGTCAGATGTTGTTTTTCACAATTAAATCCAGCTATCAATGTCCTTAATTGTGTTGATACCAAAATGTTCAACGATGACTAAAATAGTGTTTGATAGTTTGTGTGTAGTGTTTGCTTGAAGGCAGATAACTTTAACACAAATAGGGGCTCTATAAAAGAGACAACATTACTTTAAGTTTGTACAAGTTATTTCCCGGTTGTAGGGGGTGGACTCAACAATATATTCTTTACTGCATTAGGGGAGGACTTAAGACTTTGATGACTAGTAGGGGGTTGCTTTATGGATAGTCTCATACCACACCCTTTATTTAATATAGAAGTGTTTCTCTTGTTGGACGGTCTCATACCAAATCATGTAATTATTGTAGAGGCGATTCTCTTCCTGCTAGTTCTCGAACCAAGCTGGTGAGCATCGGACCTCACAGGTAGTGCTAGTCTCACACTTAGCTGGTGAGCATCGGGCCTCACTGGGGGTGTGCTAGTCTCGAGCTTAGCTGGTGAGCATCAGGTTTCATAGGTTTTTGTGAACAAACAAGAGGGATTGTTCTGATACCTCTATTTGATTGGCTGTGACAGTGTCCACTTCTGCTGCGTTCTTCTAGTCGAAAATATTGAGGGCGAGAAGTGCTTGCTCGGACTCTAGTTCTATCTGCGTGCTAGCTCGAGTTGGAGGTTGGTGGTGCGGAGGCCGATCCAGTCGAGAAGGGCGCTCTGAGGTTCTGTTGTAGTGTTTTTTATGTCCTTCTGTAAGGGGTGCTGGTATGGTGGTGATAGATGCAATTTATATTGTTTGTGTATTACCCCTGAGGGTAAGGGGTTAGAATATGCCTCATGTGCTTCCTGCGTGTTGTAAAAGGCGACTAAAGAGGTTAGGTCGGTTGGGCTTGTGACCCTCCACTTGTAAAAATATCTGCAGCAACAAAAAACAAATAAATGGACTCGGAAAAGGACGGATCTACTGTTGACGAAATTCGACCAGACATGGACTGCTTAAGGATTTTGACTTGGAATGTAAGAGGCGTGAATGAGGACACAAAAGAGAGAGAGGTTCTGGAAGGGTTAGTGAATGCCAGGCTGGATGTATGCGGAATGACTGAGACCAAATGGAAGGGTACATGTGTGAAAGAATGGGAATGTGGAATAGGTGTGTGTACTGAAGTGAATGAGAGAGTGAAAGAAGGTGCATGTTTGTTTGTTAGTAACAAATGGAAGGAGCATGTAAGAGACTATGATTCTGTGGGTAGAAGGATTGTATGGGTAAGAATGAAAGTAGAAATACAAATGTAGGTGGTTGTGTGTGTGTATGCTCCAACGGAGAATAAACCTGTAAGAGAGAAAGACGAGATCTGGGTGAATGTTGAGGCGTGCCTGGATAAGTTTGGTAATAGTGAAAGAATATTTCTGATTAAGGATTATGAATGGGAAGGTGGGTGATAGTAAAGTTGATGGAGTGGTAGGAGGGTGGGGTATACCGTCAGAGGTAAATGGGAATGGTAGTGCACTTGTGGACGTATGTGTGGAGAGGAGGCACATACTGATACACAGGTACACGTGGAAAGTTGAGTGGAAGAGGAAGAAGTGGAACAAAAGACACCGATTGATTATTATACTGTATGTGTGGATGAACGAATGAAGAATTCTGTGTTGGATGCTAGGGTATATAGGGGTATGGGGGGGGGGGAGGTCTTACCATGATGTAGTTATAGCTAAAATTAGGATACAGAACAAATGGGTAAAGAGAGCTAGATGGGAGCGAGAGGAAGGTGGAGTGGTGAAGAGGGTGGAGAGGTTACAGGAGGAGATCAGGGAAGAGTTCAAGAGAGCAGTAGAAAGATGACTAGGTAGGTTTGACTTTGAGGGTATAGAGGAAGTGGAAGAGGTGAGCAAAGTGTTTAAGGAAGAGATGTGTGCAGCATGTGAGGATGTATGTGGAGTTAGGAGAAGTGGGCGGGGAGTGAAGAGTACAGCATGGAGGACTGAAGAGGTAAAACCAGCTGTTGAAAATAAGAAGAACACGTATAGAGTGGGGTTGGGTAGTAAAGATAATTTGTTTTGGAGACACAGCAAAGAGCAAAGTACTTGGAGAAAAAGAGAGTGGTGAAGAGAGTAGTGAAATAAAGTAAGAGAAGAGTAGATGAGGAATTTGGAAGGAATATAAGTGTAAACTGTGGGAAGTGTAAGAAACTGTACTGGAAAGAGGTCAAGAAAGTTAGGGAGGGTAGCAAGGAAAGTAGTGAGGGTGTGAAAGATAAGAATGGGCAAGTGTTAGCCGAGAAGCAAGAGAGAATCGAGAGATGGAGGGAGTACTTTAACAAATTGTTGAACGTAAGAAATGAGACGCCGCAAACATAGTTGGATGGAGTATGGGAGGGAGAAGAAGAGAAGTAGTTGAGGAGGAGGTGGGGATCAGGAGGTCAGAAGTGTGTGAAGCCATGAAAAGAGTGAAGATAGGGAAAGCATCGGGAATAGATTGAGTGTGTGGGGAAATGCTGAGGTATGGTGGTGAGATAGTGATCGAATGGGTATGGAAAATTTATAAACTAGCATGGGAGAAGGGAAGTGCGCCTAATGACTGGAAGACAGGTATAATAGTCTCCCTGTATTAGGATAAAGGGATATATATATATATATATATATATATATATATCGTGGCTGGACAGTTTGCCTATACACCAAGGTCATGCGTATGTAATTAACAGAACGAGTGGAAGCTACACATACTGGCGATGTGAGAAGAGAAAACGGTGCAATGCATCCTTGAAGATGAGAAACGACACAAAAGAAGGACTTGCCACGGAACACAGCCATCCTCCGTGCGCCGCCAGACTTACTTCCCTAAAGACAGTTGATGCAATCAAAAATAAAGCGAGGTTGTCGGACGAGTGCACATCATTTTATACAAAATTCAACAATGCATTTTCCTATGAATGCTGCAGGAGCCCTACCTAAACAAAAGAGACTCTGGTATAAATGGAACGACGACAAAGAAACTCACAAGATGGGAATATAAATACCGACAAACTCAAAGTAACGACGAGAGGAGAGCCCTTTCTAGCACACACAGACGAGAATCTTAAAAATTGTGATTATGACAACCGCGAAAAGACTTTATGTTCTTGCAAGCAAACTACATTGGTTTTGCGATGGA
The DNA here is from genome assembly GCA_037953745.1 of Lithodes maja. Lineage (NCBI taxonomy): Eukaryota > Metazoa > Arthropoda > Malacostraca > Decapoda > Lithodidae > Lithodes > Lithodes maja. The sequence goes on along the minus strand of JBAKBP010000271.1, from coordinate 47,787 downwards.
ACATTTGATTCAGCCCCAGACGGCTTCCAACTCTACACAATTCATGCCCTGCTAACTGAATCAAGAACAGTGCCATTGGTGTTCTGTGTCACAAAGCATAGGATCGAAAGGCAACCTTCGATGAAATATGGACTTTCCTCAAGAACGAAAGAAATTTTAACCCTGCATCCCTGATGGTAGACTTTGGAAGAGCATCTATGAATTATATCCAAAGACACTTTCCAAAGAGTCAAATCTGTGGTTGTCTGTTCCACTTTGGACAATGTGTGTGGCGAAGAATTCAAGCCAAAGGACTTGCCAGCTGGTATGCTGCATGTCCCGAAAATGCAATGGCGATTGAATCACTTCAAGCACTTGCTTTTGTTTCTCTTCAAGATCTTAGTGACACGTTTGAACGATTTGTGTCTGCACTGGACAAAGAAACGGACAACATCCTGGGAGACGACCTGCTTTTCCCCAAGAACTTTGGAATGACGATTGTACAAAGTTGCAGGAGGACATCACGGCACTGCAGGTTTGGTCAGAAAAATGTCTTCTTAAGTTTCATCCAAATAAATGTAAGTCTATAATGATTGGTAAATCAGAAGAGCCTGAAGGAAGATATATCATGGAGGAAAGCATGGAAAATGTGACAAAAGAAAAAGACCTGGGAGTGACCATTTACAATTAACTCAACTTTGAAAAACATGTGGCAGAAAAAATGAATAGAGCAAATAGAAAAGTTGGCCTTATGTTACGATCCAGGTTCTCAAAGACACAGGGCTCTTCAACATTGGACTAGATAATGGCAAAAAGCAACAACGGTAACACTAGATCCAACCCCTGCCTTAAACACTGGAAAACAAAACACCATTACCGCCCTGAGTCGTGCCTGGACAACGAGGTATCCTATGACTCGGTAACTGGTGCACACACACTAGGCTGACGCTCAATAAAACAGCCTATTCTCAAACAGTAAAAGATTACTCGATTATGTTACACAAAGGAAAGATAGTTAATGTGATTAATTAACGTTATGGTAGATACTCAAATAACAGGCACTCCTGTATTAAAGAAAGTGCAATGCTAGTCCTGCAACATCAACTGGAAACTTCTGAAATAAGTCTGATGCTGGGAAGATGTTCGTAAAGAATCTTGAACAATTATAATGCAGAATACGGGTCACAATAAATGCTAGGACATATAGTAATAATAAGCAGGCGAATAATAAAGACTGCGCAAAGGTAGTAATGCTCGACAACTAAAGAAATGCTTCGTGACACAACGCAACAGCCTACTCGGGTTGTGCAACTCAACAACAACCTCGGCTCAAAAGTGCAGTGAATAATAATGTTGCATACATATAATAATGGGGCTTATCTCTAACCAGTGTCTGCTCAGTTAATAAAGTCTAGCTGGGGTATCAAGGCAGGGCAACAATGGGCGAGCATGCGGCTCGTAGCCTAACGTTGTCCGAGGGTGGTATAATGAAGATTACGTTATATGACGGGGATGCTCTCTTGATAAATCTAGGTCTCTAGTACCTAGCTCTATCCTGGCGATCCCTCAGAAGTCAACACAAAGAGGCAGCACTATGTAGTGAGGGATAGGCTATGGCCATCTCACACCACAGCGCTGTGCTCGCAAAGTAAACCAACCCGAAGACAACTTAGGCTCCCACAGTACCTGCCGATGTCGTGCAGAGCTTAGCTAACACTGCACACATCGGAGACAACGACACAGTAACCTTACCCCTAGTCTAGCTTTAGATAACCAAGAAGAATCACTCAACACCCTGCAAGGGAGACATATACCGGTCTACAACCTTCCCGAGAGAGGACACATACGGAAAAGCCAGTCTCTCTAACCCTCAATAAAGCATAATACCTCCTTAACCTAATACATGGAAATATCCGAGAGCTTCGCGTACAATACGACTGGTCGACGGTGAACGTCTATGCTGAAACCAGAAGGGATGTTGAGTTTAATAAAGATTAGAGAATGAGAAAGGAGAAGTCGAGAGAGAGAAATAGTATGCAAAGTAGCGAGTATGGGGGACAGAATTGCAATGTATGTAGGCGATACGCGTGTCAGGCAAGCTCTGAGCTGGTAAAAAACACGAGGCCGCAACGGGAAGGGACTAGTTGACCACCCGGCCGCCAACGCCGTCAGCGCCCAAGCGAGCCGCGTCATAGCTCACCTCGCTGCCGGGTGTACCCCCTCACACTCTCTCGCTCGCCTCCCACACAAGCAACATTTATATTAGAGCGAATATAAAATATAAGGCGCGGTCAGAGACCAAAACAAAGATCATTTCTAGACTGTCTGTGGCAACACGACACTAATGAAATAAAGCAGATCATTCTAGGACAACTGTAGCCTATCCCTGCATCCTGGCGAGCGCTAGCGAGCTGCAATGCCCCACGCAACCATTCTGTTAACGCCGGGAGGCGTCCCGACCCCCCCCCCCCCCCAAGATATGGGACACTCAACCATGAGCCCATATCTGAACAGGCAGAATGTCGCTAGAAACTGACACTCCTAACCACTCTGCCACTCATGGAATGCAAGCTCAGTCTCCTCAAAAAAAAATACAACATTTTTATATAAAAAAATCTTATCACCCTTCCCAAATATAATACATTAATTCATAACATTGTGCTCCCAGAGCGAGCTTTAAGAAGCACAGCCTACTGAGGGAAAATCATCTGCACTCAGTACTCAGCTACAATATTATCTTAAAATTAATTATTAAAAAGAAAGTTTTTATTTAATTTTTCATATTTTATTTTAATGTTGTTTTTGGCAGCTACTATAGATGTAGCCTAATTTTCTTCTAATCAAAGCCAACAACTCCTGCCCTGCGACCCTACGCTGATGCTACACACGCGAGCCAACAAGCACCAGCGCAAAAACACACCGCGAGCCAAGACAGGAGGCTATACCAACATACTGTGGTAGCCTACCCCGGATCCTCCACCCGCGACAAACAGTCCGCAATCACATTCTCACAACCGGCAATATGGCGAATGTCTAAGTTGTACTTTTGCAACATGAGCGACCATCTGGTCAGCCTCATATTCCGGTTGTGGAATTGATTGAGGAATTTAAGCGGGTGGTGGTCGGTATACACTACCACGACTGGCCCATATGCAGGAACATAGACCTCAAAGTGTCTGAGTGCTAACACGATTGCCAGCAGTTCCTTTTCAACAACCGAATAGTTTTTCTGTGCTGAATTAAATTTCTTTGAAAAGAAACTGACTGGATGCTCAAGACCTTCCTCGTCTGTCTGCAAAAGTACGGCACCAGCCCCTACTCCGCTGGCATCAGTCGCCAATTGAAATGGTCGTTCAAAGTCCGGGGCCCTGAGGATAGGGTGAGTGCATAAAAGGTGTTTAACTACTCGAAACGCCTGATCACACTCAGGTGCCCAGCGGAACTTTTTATCTTTGGCTAGTAGATCTGTCAAAGGAGCTAACACAGTAGAATAGCCTCTTATAAAGCGGCGGTAATACCCAATCATACCCAAAAATCTCATGATCTGCCGCTTGGTGGTCGGCCTGGGGAACAAGTCGATAGCCTGTATCTTCTGTTGGGGCGGGCTCACCTGCCCTAACCCAACCACAAACCCCAGATACTGCACCGTGGCTTGCACAAAGTCACACTTGCCCAGATTAACCACCAAGCCTGCTTTACTAAGTTGACTAAATAAGGCTTCTATGTGCTCACAATGACTTTGGAAATCGTTGTCATAAATGATCACGTCATCAAGGTAGACAGTACAGTTTGGGATGTCTGCTACGATGTCGTTCATTAAGCTCTGGAAAGTGGCCGGTGCATTTTTCAGACCATATAGCATCACGTTGCAACGGTAAGTACTGCCATCCACCACAAACCCGCACACCTCTTTAGCCCGCTCAGACAGTGGTACTTGCCAGTAGCCTTTGACGAGGTCTACCTTGGTCAAGTACCTTGCTTTCCCGATCTTATCCACACTGTCATCCACCCGGGGAAGAGGATATGCATTGGTGGGGGTCAACCCGTTCAACCGCCTAAAGTCAATGCAGAACCGAACTTTTCCATCAGGTTTGGGCTGCAGAGTGACAGAAGTCCACCGTACTGCCCCATTCTCGATCAAGCCTCTCGCCAGCATATACTCCAGCTCATCTCTGAGCGCTGGGAGTTTAATGGGTGGCACCCGATAAGGTATAGACTTGAAGGGGGGGTGCTCTCCTACATCGACATCATGCACCGCTTGAGTAGTGAGGCCTGGGTTCTCGGCAAATACAGTGGGGTATGAATCGAACAGGCGCTGCACTGCCACCTGCTGTTCCTCCGGCAGGTGCGCCAGAGCATCATGCGCACATTGGCTCGAATTCCCCGCCCACTGATCAGCCGAGACATGACAATCCCAGTTATCATCCACCTGATCATTGCTGCCCCCCTATCCTTCTCCACCATGACCACAGCAGGTCAACACAGGGACAGCTAGTGACTCAGGTGGGCGCCTCACATACTCCTTCAACAAATTAATGTTGATAAAAGTTAGTTACGCTTCTTCCGGTCTGGAGTGGCAACGAGGTAATCTAGATCGGAGATCTTTGACACCACCCGATAAGGCCCAGCGTACTTGGCAGCCAGAGGATGACCTGACAAAGGCAACAGGACCAACACCTCTTGACCTACCTGAAACTCCCGGAGTTTCGCCTTAGTATCGTACCTGTCCTTCATACGGGCCTGCGAACTCACCAAATTACGCCCGGCCAGCTCCAGACTTCTAAGCATTCTCTCTCTGCTCTCGAAGACGTATCTCAACATAGAACATGGCTTAGCGGTACCCTCCCAAATCTCCTTCACCATGTGGAGAGGGCCCCTCACCTGATGCCCGAAAACAAGCTCATTCGGACTGAAACCGAGACTCTCTCCAGGTACTTCTCTTGCCGCGAACAAAACATACGGCAGACCAAGGTCCCAATCCTTTCCGTTCTCTGCGCAGTAACATCGAAGCATGCTTTTCAGCGTGGCGTGCCACCTCTCCAACACCCCTTGACTCTCCGGGTGTTACGCAGAAGAGACGACAGTGCCGATGCCATGCTGAATCATAGTTTGTTTGAACAGATTAGATGTAAAATTAGAACCTTGGTCCGATTGCACCTCTTGCGGGTAACCATACCGCGAGCAATACAAGAGCAGGTTCTGGACAACAGTTTTCGCCGTGCCATTTCTCATTGGATATGCATCAGGATTACGAGTGGCCACATCCATGATAGTTAATAGAAATTTATTACCGGCACTAGTAGGGGGTAGGGGTCCGACCATATCAATGATGACCTTACTGAAGGGCGGTCCACTGACAGGAATGTTGTGCAACGGGGCTCTCTGAATTGTTTGGTTAGGTTTTCCAACCCTCTGGCACGTATGACACCTTGCTATCCAGGTTACCACCTGCCCCTTCAACCCCGGCCACCAAAACAATTTTTCTAAAGCCGCCACCGTTTTTCTCACCCCTAGATGTCCTGCCAGTGGTATGTCATGCGCCAACCTCAGTAGGCTATCCCTGCACTCCCGTGGCACCACCAACTGGTCCACTACTCCGGACCCCTCTTGCCAACTACGTTTAGGGTATTGAAAACGCCTATAGAGGATGCCTTCTAAATAAAAAAAAATCTCCTGGCTGTGCATCGCCGTCCTCGTCGAACTCTACAGCTCCATTAGCACACGTTTGGAGCTCGGGGTCCTCTAGTTACAACCGACGTATATCTGAGGGTGCCAAGCGATCTAACTGCTCCCGGAGAAGTCCTGATGTGGCGGCGTCTACGCCATGGGACCACCTCCCGGAGCTGCCAACCACGGATGGCTGCCGACCCTCCACGGCCGGAGACAAGATCAATCGACCAGTGGAGGACAACCGGATGCCGGCCGCGGGGAGCAGTTTCGGGAGCCAAACCGTCACAACTATCCCCTGCCCCCCCCCTGGGGGCACGGGTCCTTGGAGTGGCTTCGGTCGCGCCGGGAATTTCCACACCTCTCACACCACACACACACATCACACAGTTTTTCCTACACCGAGAAATTACTCTCCGGCTGTCATTTCTCGAAGACTTCTTCTAGCCGGAGACATTGAGAGCAACCCAGGACCCACATTCACATACATATGTCCAACTTGCTCAAAACCCATCACTTCGAGTCGCCACACTAAGGGTTCAGTTCTCTGCAATTCATGCAGGAACTGGACCCACTTCACCTGTACAACACTTGCCTCCAAGAAACACTACACGAACACCTGGACCTGTTCCTCATGCCCCTCCCTCTCCCAGTCAAATCCCTCGCCTAAAACCCGTCCACCTCTCCTCCCCAACCCACCTAGCCTTCCCCTATCATCCACTCCCCCCCCTAAAACCCGTCCACCTCTCCTCCCTAACCCATCTAACCTTCCCATACTATCCACATCCTCAACTCAACACACCATACCCCATCCTAATCCATTCCAACCCCCATCTCCTGCTCCCCAATCCCCACCCCCACCTCACCCATCCCAACCTCCAGCCCCTCCCTCACCCCCACCCCATCCTCGTGCAGCAGCACCCAACATACATCGTGCACATAACATTAACATTCTCCAATTGAACATAGATGGCATTAACACAAAGAAACACTAACTCTCACACTTCATCAAACAACACAACATACACATGGCCATCTTACAAGAAACAAAACTCCGCACATCACAAAAAACACCCACATTTCATAATTTCACCACCATCAGACAAGACCGGGCTGTCGGCGGGGGCGGTGGACTCATCACCCTGGTACACAATGAAATATCATACATAGTAACCAGTGTACAAACCAAATCCCTCCTCCCCCCAAATGATAACACAACAGAAATACAATCAATTAAAATACGCACTGGCAACAAATCCAACATAACCATCATAAACACATACATCCCTCCCCAAACATCCCCTACAGTACCAAATGAATACAGACCACACTTACAACACATCACAAACACCCCACACATCATCCTGGGTGGTGACTTCAACGCCAAGACGTCGGCCTGGTTTGTCGACAACCCTGACACAGACAGAGGGCTGGTACTACAAAACCAAACAGATAACCTCATCATCCTTAACGACATCCATCAACATACCCATATTCCTCACCAAGCCCTCTATAACCCATCATCTCCAGACATCACCTTTTGCTCCCCAGAACTCGCCCCCACAACATCCTGGAGGGTGGTCAGAACCTTAGGCTCTGACCACCTCCCGATCATTATCACCACCAAAACCAGACTCACCCCAGCTAGCCACAAACACACATACACCAATTATAAAAGAGCTAACTGGGAAGCATTTACAAATGAGACAGAACAACACTTCACAACTCTAAACAGTACACCCATCACTAACATCAAAAATGCTGTACACATACTCAATAAAACTATCCAAAACGCTGACAAGAAACACATTCCAAGAGGTAACAGAAAAAGACACAACCCCAACTTCACACCAGAAATTCAAAACCTCATCAGACAACGCGACACACTGAAACACTCCCCAGCACCCCACACACAAGACATCACACAACAAATTCAAGCACTCAACACCCAAACTAACAACAAAATACAAGAACAACAAAAACTAAATTGGAATAACTTCCTACAAACACTTGATCACAAAACAAACCCCAAAAAACTCTACAAAACACTAAACAGCATCACACTTTCCAACAGCAACACAACACAATCACATGCTGCAATCACAACAACAGACTCTACTCCTTCATGTAAACAACAAGCAAACACTCTCATCAATCACTTCTCACATGTCAGCCACCTAAAACCTCACAAAGACGACCGACGTGTCATCCGACGTAAGAGACAATTCCCCACAGACCCTGACTATACACCCTTCACCAATCACCAGACAAAGCATATCATCAACAATCTCAAGCACTCACCCGCCTGTGGCCTAGACAACATAAGCAACATACACCTCAGACACCTGGGACCACAAGGCATACAAACACTCACTAACATATCAAACTACAGCTATTCACACAACACAATACCAGACATTTGGAAGCATGGTATCATCATCACATTCCCCAAACCCAACAAAGACCCCACGCTACCCTCCTCGCACCGCCCCATTACACTCCTTTGCTCCCCCTCCAAAGTCATGGAACGCCTAGTATTACAACTAATTACACCCGACCTACCCCTAGCTCCAACACAACATGGCTTTAGGCCACTGCACTCCACAAACACTCTTCTCACAGACCTTACACAAAGAGCTTTTGACGGCATCAACTCAGCTAGACCACCACACAGATCACTATTAGCCACACTCGACATTAGTAAAGCCTTCGATGCCATCCCACGCCACAACCTAACAAACAAAATCTACAACACAAACATGCACAACAACACAAAAAGGTGGCTGGCCAACTTCCTAGCAGGCAGATGTGCACACGTATCTTTTGCCGGTCAGTCATCTAAAATCAGAAACTTTCCAAACGGAGTCCCACAAGGATCCGTCCTATCGCCCGCACTCTTCAATCTGTACATGCACGATATAACTACACCCAATACTCCCCAAATAAACTTAGCCTCCTATGCAGATGACATAACACTCACATGCACACACCATGACCCAAGAAGAGCAACAGATCTCCTTCAACCCTATCTCAACACACTACATGGCTGGTGCACTACAAACAGACTTAATCTAGCCCCAGCCAAATCCACCGCAACCCTGCTCACAAGCTGGACAGGTGAACACGAATACATCCCTCAACTCACCATAAACAACACACCCCTAACACATACACACACACCCAAAATCCTAGGAGTAACATATGATACTCATATGACATTCAAACAGCACACCACAAGCATTAAAAATAAACTGACACCCAGACTTAACGCCCTCAGGTCACTTGCTCACACAAAATTTGGACACAACAAAGAAACTACCACCACAGTATATAAACAATACATAAGATCAGTAATGGAATACGCAAGCCCAGCCTGGGCTTCTAACCTAGCTGAAACACATCATAAGACCTTACAGACTATTCAAAACAAAGCCCTGAAGATCATTACAGGCTGCACAGCTACTACACCCACAGATCATCTACATCAAGAAACAAAAATCCTCAAAGTCAAAGACCATCTGGACATGAGAGGCACTCAATTCCTGGCAGCAGCCTCCACGAACCAAGACCACCCACTAAACTACATGGCAACACATCCACAGACACCAAGAAATATCAAAACAACACCCAGCACACGGTATCACACACAATTATTGTCCTCTCTCCCTCCCTGCCCACCCCGAACCAACTTCCAGAAGCGCATCCATACTCGCCAATCCATCCACTCACTCACAGACAACACGCAGCTGCATGCACGACCTCCCGAAATCCATCCTTCCGAATCCTCCCTCCCTCGCGAGGACAGAGTCCACCTGGCCAGGCTGAGATGCGGACACCATCCAGCTCTCCTGAGCTATCAGAAGAGACTGGATGACTCCGTTGTCGACGCCTGCCCGGGATGTAACACAGCACCCCATACCATTAAACACATCATAGAAGACTGCATTTCACACAACCACTTACGCCAACAACACAACCTACACTCAATGAGAGCTCTGTGGGAAAGCCCGATCGTGGCCATGGCCTTCCTCAGGGACTCGGGGCTGTTCGGCCAGGCAGCTTAGGGAACAACAACAACAACAACCACTCTAACACAGCATCACTCAGCTCGCTTTATTAACATTCCCCGATCTTACTGGGATCTGGCTCCCTCATATTGTGCCGTCATCACACATACATTATGAGTTTAATACACTCGCCCTTTATTATGAGTTTAATACACTCGCCCTTTATTATGAGTTTAATACACTCGCCCTTTATTATGAGTTTAATACACTCGCCCTTTATTATGAGTTTAATACACTCGCCCTTTATTATGAGTTTAATACACTCGCCCTTTATTATGAGTTTAATACACTCGCCCTTTATTATGAGTTTAATACACTCGCCCTTTATTATGAGTTTAATACACTCGCCCTTTATTATGAGTTTAATACACTCGCCCTTTATTATGAGTTTAATACATTCGCCCTTTATTATGAGTTTAATACACTCGCCCTTTATTATGAGTTTAATACACTCGCCCTTTATTATGAGTTCAATACACTCGCCCTTTATTATGAGTTCAATACACTCGCCCTTTATTATGAGTTTAATACACTCGCCCTTTATTATGAGTTTAATACACTCGCCCTTTATTATGAGTTTAATACACTCGCCCTTTATTATGAGTTTAATACACTCGCCCTTTATTATGAGTTTAATACACTCGCCCTTTATTATGAGTTTAATACACTCGCCCTTTATTATGAGTTTAATACACTCGCCCTTTATTATGAGTTTAATACACTCGCCCTTTATTATGAGTTTAATACACTCGCCCTTTATTATGAGTTTAATACACTCGCCCTTTATTATGAGTTTAATACACTCGCCCTTTATTATGAGTTTAATACACTCGCCCTTTATTATGAGTTTAATACACTCGCCCTTTATTATGAGTTTAATACACTCGCCCTTTATTATGAGTTTAATACACTCGCCCTTTATTATGAGTTTAATACACTCGCCCTTTATTATGAGTTTAATACACTCACCCTTTATTATGAGTTCAATACACTCGCCCTTTATTATGAGTTTAATACACTCGCCCTTTATTGAGTTTAATACACTCGCCCTTTATTATGAGTTTAATACACTCGCCCTTTATTATGAGTTTAATACACTCGCCCTTTATTATGAGTTTAATACACTCGCCCTTTATTATGAGTTTAATACACTCGCCCTTTATTATGAGTTTAATACACTCGCCCTTTATTATGAGTTTAATACACTCGCCCTTTATTATGAGTTTAATACACTCGCCCTTTATGAGTTTAATACACTCGCCCTTTATTATGAGTTTAATACACTCGCCCTTTATTATGAGTTTAATACACTCACCCTTTATTATGAGTTTAATACACTCGCCCTTTATTATGAGTTTAATACACTCGCCCTTTATTATGAGTTTAATACACTCGCCCTTTATTATGAGTTTAATACACTCACCCTTTATTATGAGTTTAATACACTCGCCCTTTGGCCCCTTTATTATATTATATACTGTAAATTAAACGGCTCTGGTTCACATATATAGTTATTCAAAAAATTACAAGAAATTCACACCATATTTGCAAATTCACGTATATTCACACTATGAAATTTAATTAATTCGTATTTCTAAAGTGATGAGACAGGCTTGGCAAATTATTTAATGTGCAGTATAGAGCCTGCCGCGCATAATTCAGTGTTGAAGCTGTACTTAAGGAATGAAGTACATTAAGTTATAGGGGGCGGATATTGGATATTAAAGGGGTGGGGGGGGGGGGCGTATTTATTTGCTCATTTATGTATAGTTTTATGTATAGTTTTATGTATAGTTTTATGTATAGTTTTATTAGTTTTTTAGTTTCCTATCTACAACTCCGTCAAGCTTAAGAAAAACACCTGCCTAAGACCCTCCGTCAAGATAAATGTGTACATTTTTCGATAGACAAATCTCCCGGCCAAAGGCCGGTTCCTCTTCAATTACAGGCTCGCTATCGCTCGCCAGGAAAAAATATACACCTAAATGGCCATGACGGTCTTAATATTGACGAAAGTTTTTAACATCGCTAAACTAATGGGCCTAACGTCATAAAAAATGTAAACAAATGGGGCTAAACACGAGGGAGAAGGGGGTCCAGAAAAATAACCAACCATTAAGGAATGATGTATACAGTATAGTTATGGGATGCGGATATTGAAGGGGTTATGTTGGGCGTCAGGACAGGGTTAAGTCGGTATCACACGAGAGCTTTTATAGTCAACCTTCGAAGATCAACATTTTTCTGGCAACATTTCTGGAACATTTTGCACTGGTATCGGTAACTAGACTGATGGTAGATGCAATTAGGTGACCGAAATATTGTAAATGTTGGCCTCATAAGCTGCCAGACCAGCGATGAGGATAAATGTGGAGTGAAACAGTGCTCGTGTGATACCGGCTTTATGGCAAACTTCCTGGATTATTATGCCGTGGATCGATCCTGTAAAGGAGGGATGGATTTAGGATAATACACTAATCTAATTTTGTGTTTGCATAAACATACAAAACACTACTGGTACCATCATCTAATATCACATGCTACATTTGACTGAATTAAGGGGAGGTGTTTAGTGTGTTTCTCGGACTTCCATCAAGCTTGAAATTACACCCCCTTGACTCCCTTTCAAGATAAATTTGTACATTTTTCGGTAGAAAAATGTCCCGGCTGAAAGCCGGTTCCTCTTAAATTACAGGCTCGCTATCGCTCGCCAGGATAAAATCGACACCTAAATGGCACGAAAGGTCTTAAAATTGACAGAAATGGGTTGAAAGTCCTTAAAATCGTCAAAATAATGGGGCAAACTTCTTAAAATTAGAAAAACAATGGGGCTAAGCATGAGGGAGAAAGGGGTCAAGAAAAAAATCCCTCAAGTGGAAACCTCCCCTTAACTAAGTTCATCATGGTATTCATTATAATTAACTTATTTATATTAATACAGTTTATATATTTAACTATAAAGTACGAAATAAAATATATTACATTAACATATGAATCATACAATCAATTAACTTTATATGACTTCTGACAATCAATTAACTTTATATGACTTCTGACAATCAATTAACTTTATATGACTTCTGACAATCCATTAACTTTATATGACTTCTGACAATCAATTAACTTTATATGACTTCTGACAATCAATTAACTTTATATGACTTCTGACAATCCATTAACTTTATATGACTTCTGACAATCAATTAACTTTATATGACTTCTGACAATCAATTAACTTCATATGACTTCTGACAATCCATTAGCTTTATATGACTTCTGACAATCCATTAGCTTTATATGACTTCTGACAATCCATTAACTTTATATGACTTCTGACAATACATTAACTTTATATGACTTCTGACAATCAATTAACTTTATGACTTCTGACAATAAATTAACTTTATATGACTTCTGACAATCAATTAACTTTATATGACTTCTGACAATCAATTAACTTTATATGACTTCTGACAATCAATTAACTTTATATGACTTCTGACAATCCATTAACTTTATGACTTCTGACAATCAATTAACTTTATATGACTTCTGACAATCAATTAACTTTATATGACTTCTGACAATCAATTATCTTTATATGACTTCTGACAATCAATTATCTTTATATGACTTCTGACAATCAATTAACTTTATGACTTCTGACAATCAATTAACTTTATATGACTTCTGACAATCAATTAACTTTATATGACTTCTGACAATCAATTAACTGTATATGACTTCAGACAATCAATTAACATAATATGACTTCTGACAATCAATTAACTTTATATGACTTCTGACAATCAATTTAAACAGACGCGAGTTGAATGAACCCCCTGGGGGTTAGGGAATAGAATATGCCCCACGTGCCTTCTGCGTGTCGTAAGAGGCGACTAAAGAGGTTGGGTCGGTGGGCTTGCGACCCCCACCCGGAAAAAATATCTAAGCAAAAAAAAACGAACGAACAGCCTCGGATGCGGACGGAACCAACGTTGACGAACCACGACCGACTAAGGACATGCCTTCGGACATTCTGAGAATGGCGACATGGAATGTTAGTGGCATGAATGATGGCACAAAAGAGAGAGAGGTTCTGGAAGTGTTAGTGAATGCCAGGCTGGATGTATGTGGAATGACAGAGACCAAATGGAAAGGTTCAGATGTGAGAGAGTGGGAGTGTGGAATAGGTGTGTGTGCTGGAGTGAGTGAAGGAATAGCGAGAGAAGGTGCATGTTTGTTTGTAAGTAGCAAATGGAAGGAATGTGTAAGAGAGTATGGGTCTGTGGGTTCAAGGATTGTGTGGGTGAGAATGAAAGTAGGAATACAAACGTGGGTGATTGTATGCGTGTATGCCCCGACAGAGGATATACTTGAAAGAAAGAAAGAGGAGTTCTGGATGAATGTGGAGGCGTGCCTAGAGAAGTTTGACAAGAACGAAAGAATATTTCTGATTGGGGATATGAATGGTAAGGTGGGTGATAGGAAAGTTGAGGGAGTGGTGGGAGGGTGGGGGGTACCATCAGAGGTGAATGGGAATGGTAGTGCACTTGTGGACGTATGTGTGGGGAGGAGGCTGTGGATAGCCAACACCTTCTTCCGACACAGAATGATCCACAGGTACACGTGGAAACGGATGTTGACAATGAAGGATAAGAAAGTGGTGGAACGAAAGTCATTGATTGATTATGTATATGTGGATGAACGAATGAAGAAATCTGTGATGGATGCTAGGGTGTATAGGGGTATTGGAGGGGGTCTGTCTGATCATTATGTAGTGGTAGCTAAGGTTAGGATACAAAAGAAGTGGGTGAGGAGAGCGGGAGGGAGGCGAGAGGAGGGTGGAATGGTGAGGAGGGTGGAGAGGTTGCAGGAGGAGGAAGTCAGGGAGGAGTACAGGAGAGCAGTGGAAAGACGACTAGGTGGGTTCGACCTGGAAGTTATGGAGGAAGTGGAGGAGATGAGCAAGGTGTTTAAGGATGAGATCTGTGCAGCATGTGAGGAGGTGTGTGGAGTGAGGAGAAGAGGGAGGGGAGTGAAAGGTACAGCATGGTGGACAGAAGAGGTAAGAATAGCTGTGGAAGAAAAGAAGAAAGCATATAGAGAGTGGTTGGGTAGTAGAGGGAATGAAGATTCCGAGAGACAGAAACGAGCGAGGTACGTGGAGAGTAAGAGGGTGGTGAAGAGAGTAGTGAAGGAAAGTAAGAGAAGAGTAGATGAGGAATTTGGAAGAAATCTGAGTGTAAAATGGAGGGAGAGTAAGAAACTGTTCTGGAAAGAAGTCAAGAAAGTTAGGGAAGGTAGCAAGGGAAACAGTAAGGGTGTGAAAGATAAGAATGGGAGAATGCTAGCCGAGAAGCAAGAGAGAGTCGAAAGATGGAGGGAGTACTTCAGTGAGTTGCTAAATGAAAGGAATGAAGAGCCAGCAAACATAGCTGGATATGGTATGGGAGGGAGAAGAAGAGAAGTAGTGGAGGAGGAGGTGGGGATCAGGAGGTCAGAAGTGTGGGAAGCCATGAAAAGAGTGAAGTTGGGGAAAGCACCAGGAACAGATGGAGTGTGTGGGGAAATGTTGAGGTATGGTGGTGAGATAGTGATAGAATGGGTATGGAAAATGTGCAAACTAGCATGGGAGAAGGGGTGTGCACCCGATGACTGGAAGACTGGCATAATAGTCCCCCTATATAAGGGCAAAGGGGAAAGAGGAGTGTGTGGTAACCACCGAGGAATATGTCTTCTAAGCGTAGTAGGGAAGGTATACAGTAGGGTAGTGATTGAGAGAGTGAGAGTGAGAACGGAGAAATGGATAGGCGACGAGCAGGGAGGCTTTAGGAAGGGAAGAGGATGTGTAGATCAGATTTTTACCCTGAATTGTGTTGTGGAGAAGTATCTGGAGAAGAAACAAAAGGTGTATGTTGCCTTTATGGACTTGGAGAAGGCCTATGACAGAGTGGATAGAGAAGGTTTGTGGAAAGTACTTAGAATATACGGAGTAGAGGGCAAGTTGCTGAAAGCAGTGAAGAGCATGTATGAGGGTGCAAAGGCGGCAGTACGTGTGGAGAGTGAGCAGAGCGAGTTCTTTGACCTGAATGTTGGTTTGAAACAGGGGTGTGTGATGTCCCTGTGGTTGTTTACTGTATATATGGATGGAGTTATGAAAGAAATACTATCAAGAGCAGTGGATGTTGGTGTATCGCTGAAAAGGGAGGGAATTGAGTGGAAGCTACCTATACTGCTGTTTGCGGATGATACAGTTCTGATGAGTGATAATGAATGGGAGTTGCAGGGTCTGGTAAATGAGTTTGGAACAGTGTGCGAAAAACGGAATTTGAAGGTAAATACGGGGAAGAGCAAGGTTATGGTCTTCGAAAGGGGTGAAGTCACAGAGTGTGAGGTGAAGCTGAACGGTCAGGCTATGGAGATCGTCAACTCTTTTAAGTATCTGGGCAGTGTGTTGAGTAAAGATGGGACTATGGATGAAGAGGTGCGGGAGAGGGTACAACAGGGGAAGAGGGTTGTAGGAACGCTAAAAGCAGTAACAAGAAATAGGGTGGTCAGTATGGAAGTGAAGAAGTCCTTGCATGACAGTGTGGTAATCCCGACACTGACTTACGGAAGCGAAGCATGGACGTTGGTTGAGAGACTCAGACCAAGAGTGAGAGCAGTGGAAATGAATTACTTAAGGAGTGCGTGCAGAATTACATGGAGGGATAGACAGACTAATGAGGAAGTAAGAAGGAGGTGTGGTGTGGAGGTAGATGTGCTGGAAAGTGTGAAAAGGAACAACTTGAGATGGTTCGGCCATATGGAACGTATGGAAAGCGAGAGAATGACTAAGAGGGTGTACGAGAGCGAGGTGGAGGGACAGAGGGGGAGAGGTAGACCGAATATGAGGTGGAAGGATGGAGTGAGGAACTACATGAATGAAGGCGGTGCTGGTTGGGGGGAGGGGCGTCGACTGACTGGGGACAGAGGTGCATGGGGGCGGTTCGTTCGTGGCCACCCCTTCGGGGATCACGGCGTCAGGCAATAGATAGATAGATAGAGTTGAATGAATGATCTTGTGGTTCAACGTTAAGCCCAACACACGTTGCGTGTGTGAGTTTAGATTCAGACTCTCTCTCTCTCTCTCTCTCTCTCTCTCTCTCTCTCTCTCTCTCCAAACAAACAGCAGTAGTACACACAATGTTAAGGGGAGTCACCGTTTTGTTTGTATCTTTTTCTCCTTTTCTATCTTTCCCTGGCTTGTATCCATTCGGCCAACTGTTTTAAGACGTTTATCCCCATCCAGGTGTCGATTTCTTCCTGGCGAGCGATAGCGAGCCAGCATTGTATGGAGAAGTCCGGCTTCGCCGGAGACATTTTTCTATCGAAAAATGTACAAGTTTAGCTTGCTGTCAAAACAAAAATATATGTATATGCTGGCTCGCTACCGCTCGCCAGGAAAATATTGACACCTGGATGGGGTAAACGTCTTAAAACTGTAGGCTGAATGGGGCCGAATAGATACAATCCAAAGAGAGAGGGAGAGAAAGAGAAAAAAAGCTAGGTGGGCTCCCTTAGGCAGCAATACCCCACCACCCAACAACAACTCTCTGCAGCACGTCAGGTATTTCCACCACTGATTGTATTACCGGGACCTGGATAGCACGGTCTGGAATTTAGTACATTTAGTGGAACTTGGTGAGAGGCTGCAATGCGTGAGTTGAAGATAGGTAGATTAACTAAAGAAAAAGATAGGGAGAGGGAAGAAGACTAATACAGATGACAAAAAGTGGGAAATTGATGAACTGAGTATAGCCTATACTGTACATAAAGTGAGTAGACTATCAGCAGGTGACCTAGGACACCGTAATATCAGCAGGTGACCTAGGACACCGTAATATCAGCAGGTGACCTAGGATACCGTAATATCAGCAGGTGACCTAGGACACCGTAATATCAGCAGGTGACCTAGGACACCGTAATATCAGCAGGTGACCTAGGATACCGTAATATCAGCAGGTGACCTAGGACACCGTAATATCAGCAGGTGACCTAGGACACCGTAATATCAGCAGGTGACCTAGGACACCGTAATATCAGCAGGTGACCTAGGACACCGTAATATCAGCAGGTGACCTAGCACACCGTCATTTCCATAGGATAAGGATAAGCATGGAAAAGACGCCTGGGACCATCTTTAATATATTTTTTTTTCTCGAATTTTCGGCACCTCACAGGGCCATCATCAGGAAGGAAAAACAAAAAGAGCCAAACAATAGAGTAAACACTCTAGAATCTATACAAAGAACGGGATCTAAAACAAAACATTATCGTTATATATAAATGTTTATAAAGGAAAAACAATACTCGACATGTATAGTGAATAATATATGCAAATAATCAATGATATATATATATATATATATATATATATATATATATATATATATATATATGAATGATATATTTATGAATGGAGGATGCCTTTAGGCACATGGACCTTTTTGTTTTATCTGTGTTTTTCCTTCCTCCGTTCATTGTCTCTTTAAAAAAAAAAAAAAAAAAAAAAAAAAAATTGAGTTCACAAATTAAAACCTAATCCATGCAATTAAGCTTAAATACAAATTAAACAATAATTAGCTAAATTCGTAAACGGTCTAATGTCTGAAGAACTGAGCCTATAATCAGTCAAAGAAGGCACCGAAACGTCAATAAAATACCCTCATTGTTCCCTGATTAAATAGCACTGTATGAATATTCCCATATTCAAAATATGCTACAGGGGTGCAATGCCTGCTGAGTTATCTGCTCAACAGGTGGCGTTGTGTGTGTGTAAGTGTGAGAGTCCGAGTGTAGAGGGTGAGACAGTGAAGCACGGGAACGAGATGGCTTCAGAGATGGGGTCGTTTCGGGCCATGAGTGAGCACCGTGCCTCATGTGAAGGCAAGATGGCAGGTGCTCGTTGTACTCTACGTGCTTCACATGTCTCACTCCCTAGACTGGAACAAGACCTCACGGGCTTCACTGTTCATTGTAAAGCGGTGAATGTTAAGGCTCTCAGCCTATGCCCGAGAGGAAGTAAGTTGGAAAAAAAAAAAAAAAAAAAAAAAAAATTTACATCTAGTAATTATTTCCGGTTTAAATATATATACAGTTAAAAGCATTTCATCCACACCACTGTCCACGAAACAAAATGTTTTTAGCAATACAATTCAACAGTGAAAACTACATTAACTGTGTTACCAAAATAAGTATCTTAAGTTAACACTAAGCATATATCAACATATTAATACAAATGTCTACACAACATTTATCAACAACCAACCCACACTCCGGATCCAAAATAAATTTGACTTACTTAGCTATATGCTATTCTAAATTTAAAAAATAACTCCATTAGTAAAATGAAGCATCACACACCAAATAATCATCAAACACCCATGTGGCAATAACACCATGTCCTGCCTGATTGTAATTCGTGCTAAAACGATTAAGTATTGATACACACATACACACGTACACTCCTGGGCATTCACGGGTGCGTTGCCCAAATACATTCAAACACAACATTATTAAAAGGCAAATTCGTGCAGTTTTAATTGGTGTATATAATAACAAATCCCTGACCCAGCCTAAAGGCCGCGTCCCATACAGTACGTCAAGACACGACAACGGCCGATGTTAGCCGATTTAACAACTTTTTGCCGAATCGACACGTTTGACATGAGGCTCGCCAGACAAGGACAGTCGCACGTCACTCACACGTCACTCACACGTCAGTCACACGTCACTCACGACACATTTACGTCTGCCACACGTTAACTCGTGACCCTATTAAGATGTCAGTACGACACACACGTCTGCGCAACACGTTCACAGTACGCTAAGTTGGATGTTGATAGGATGTTAGTCGTTTGCCAGACGAGCAGCATATGTGCTGCGCAAGTGTGTCGCACGATACATACCTGTGTCATCCGACAGGGTCGACTCCTACGACAGAAGCACGACCAAGTACCCAACCCTATATAAAGGTCGGGGGCCGTAGACCCCCACACAGTCTACCCATAGGTGGGCACTAACGCGATAAAGTAACGCGATAATGTAACGTGTTAACGATTTCGGGTTAACGTTTATCGGATAAATTTGTTTCCAGCTTTAATGAATTAACTAACGGTAACGTCATACTTTTTGTTCCAAAATAGCGATAATCAATCGTTAATTAACCCGCTGAGTGCCAGGGAGGCATATATACGTCCTCGCCGAAAAAAAAATCGTAGCAGCGAAACGACTGCACCTATGACTTTCATATTTTTACTACATGTACCTTACCCTTTAGGCTACCCACCACAAAAATCCCAAATCCCTCCTCCCACCCACTCGCTGACTGTCGGTCCCGTCAGAAGGAAAAAAATTGAAAATCTGTGGCGGCGAAACGACTGCACCAATGGTTCCATATTTGTGTGACAAGTCCCTTACCCTTCTGCCTTCCCCCCACCACACCCCCAACTGCCTCCCACCACCCACTTCTAGCGTATCCGTATCCGTACGAAGAAAAGGAAAAAAAGGAAAATCCGTGGTGGCGAAACTACCTCACCAATCGGCTTCATACACAAGTCAATTAGCCTTCTACCTTCCCCCCACCAACCCCAAAACCACCCTCCCACCCATACATTCCGATACCATAAAAGTCTCTGTAGTCTATAGTGTCTTTTCAGCTACTTTCGGGACCATCGAGGACCTGATTTCTGGTGAGGAGAGTGTTTTTTTGTTTACCATTATCCTTCCTTTCTCTCCCAACTTGATAGATTTAGCCAAAAAAAAAAAAAAAAAAAAAAAAAAAAACTCTGGCACTGGCAGAAGCACACCGTCAAAATTGGCTGGCACTCAGCGGGTTAATTGCCAAACAGGCAGAAATCCGCAGAATAGTCTATAAATAGGTAAACTAAAAGGAACCGAACCCTCGTAATGGCAGGTGTTTTTTTTTTCTAATAAAATAATGATAGCATTGCTGCATTTAAGATTTTTTATTTAAAATATGATAAATATCCATATCTTCGATAAATAACGATACAACGAAGTAACGATATCGTTATCGAAAGGATCGGATTGGTTGTCTGTTTTTAGTCGGGCGTTTGTCATGTCATGGTCGTGTCGAGCTTACTATAGTCTGGTTCGAACATTTTGCCCGATTAATTCCCGATTATTGTACGTCAAAAACGATTGCTGCACGTCCGAAAACCGATCGACATACGTCAGCAGCACGTCCAAAATTTAACGTTTTTTTTCCCCGACCATCAAAAACAGTCGGCTGAAAAATAGTGCATACACTAATTATTGGCCGACTTCACGGACCTGTCGGCGGGCACCCCGTCCAGTTCCAGATGAACTCGAGTAGAGCCGATTTATTTACACGATGTTGCTCGATCATGCACGATTTTCCAAAAATTCAAATATTTTGAAAAGATCGGCTCTTGTCGGGTCTTTACGTACTGTATGGGACGCAGCCTTAAAGGCCGCATCCCATTCAGTACGTCAAGACACGACAACGGCCGATGATAGCCGATTTAACAACTTTTTGCCGAATTGACACGTTTGACACGAGGCTCGCCAGACAAGGACAGCCGCACGTCACTCACACGTCAGTCACATGTCACTCACACGTCACTCACGACACATCTACGTCTGCCACACGTTAACTCGTGACCCTATTAAAATGTCAGTACGACACACACGTCCGCGCAGCAACACGTTCACAGTACGCTAAGTTGGATGTTGATAGGATGTTAGTCGTTTGCCAGACGAGCAGCATATGTGCTGCGCAAGTGTGTCGCACGATACATACCTGTGTCATCCGACAGGGTCGACTCCTACGACAGAAGCACGACCAAGTACCCAACCCTATATAAAGGTCGGGGGCCGTAGACCCCCACACAGTCTACCCATAGGTGGGCACTAACGCGATAAAGTAACGCGATAATGTAACTAACGCGTTAACGATTTCGGGTTAACGTTTATCGGATAATTTTTTTTCCAGCTTTAACGAATTAACTAACGGTAACGTCATACTTTTTGTTCCAAAATAGCGACAATCGTTAATTAACCCGCCGAGTGCCAGGGAGGCATATATACGTCCTCGGCGAAAAAAAATCGTAGCAGCGAAACGACTGCACCTATGGCTTTCATATTTTTACCACATGTACCTTACCCTTTAGGCTACCCACCACAAAAATCCCAAATCCCTCCTCCCACCCACTCGCTGACTGTCGGTCCCGTCAGAAGGAAAAAAATTGAAAATCTGTGGCGGTGAAACGACTGCACCAATCGGTTCCATATTTGTGTGACAAGTCCCTTACCCTTCTGCCTTCCCCCCACCACACCCCCAACCGCCTCCCACCACCCACCTCTAGCGTATCCGTACGAAGAAAAGGAAAAAAAGGAAAATCCGTGGTGGCGAAACTACCTCACCAATCGGCTTCATAACACAAGTCAATTACCCTTTCTACCTTCCCCCCACCAACCCCAGAACCACCCTCCCACCCATACATTCCGATACCATAAAAGTCTCTGTAGTCTATAGTGTCTTTTCAGCTACTTTCAGGACCATCGGGGACAATGATTTCTGGCGAGGGGAGTGTTTTTTGTTTACCATTATCCTTCCTTTCTCTCCCAACTTGATAGATTTAGCCAAAAAACAAAAAAAACAAACAAACTCTGGCACTGGCAGAAGCACACCGTCAAAATTGGCTGGCACTCAGCGGGTTAATTGCCAAACAGGCAGAAATCCGCAGAATAGTCAATAAATAGGTAAACTAAAAGCCGAACCGAACCCTCGTAATGGCAGGTGTTTTTTTTTCTAATAAAATAATGATAGCATTGCTGCACATAAGATTTTTTATTTAAAATATGATAAATATCCATATCTTCGATAAATAACGATACAACGAAGTAACGATATCGTTATCGAAAGGATCGGTTTGGTTGTCTGTTTTTAGTCGGGCGTTTGTCATGTCATGGTCGTGTCGAGCTTACTATAGTCTGGTTCGAACATTTTGCCCGATTAATTCCCGATTATTGTACGTCAAAAACGATTGCTGCACGTCCGAAAACCGATCGACATACGTCAGTAGCACGTCCAAAATTTAACGGTTTTTTTCCCCGACCATCAAAAATAGTCGGCTGAAAAATAGTGCATACACTAATTATTGGCCGACTTCACGGACCTGTCGGCGGGCACCCCGTCCAGTTCCAGATGAACTCGAGTAGAGCCGATTTATTTCCACGATGTTGCTCGATCATGCACGATTTTTCAAAAATTCAAATATTTTGAAAAGATCGGCTCTTGTCGGGTCTTTACGTACTGTATGGGACGCAGCCTTAAGTCACGAACAACAAACCATATTTAACCCCTGGAGCACGATGACGTAATTTTCATCATATTCTGGTGACCATTAGACTATTATTATTCTGGTGACCATTAGACTATATTCTGGTGACCATTAGACTGTATTCTGGTGACCATTAGACTATTATTATTCTGGTGACCATTAGACTATATTCTGGTGACCATTAGACTATATTCTGGTGACCATTAGACTATTATTATTCTGGTGACCATTAGACTATATTCTGGTGACCATTAGACTATATTCTGGTGACCATTAGACTATTATTATTCTGGTGACCATTAGACTATATTCTGGTGACCATTAGACTATTATTATTCTGGTGACCATTAGACTATATTCTGGTGACCATTAGACAATATTCTGGTGACCATTAGACTATTATTATTCTGGTGACCATTAGACTATATTCTGGTGACCATTAGACTATATTCTGGTGACCATTAGACTATATTCTTTGGTTTTTAATCAGCCTCTACGACTGAAAAGGGGTAAATACGATTTCAATAAACCCTCGATCCTTCTTAAACTGAATCAAATCGTCTAACTTTAGTAAAAATCAATGTTAACAATACGTCATCGTGCTGAAGAGTTTAACGGGAGATGGTTCACTTTTTGGGCGATTTGTGCATGTATGCATTATTTTTCTAGTTTCCTCTCTAGACCTCCATCAAATTTAAAAAAAAAACATCCATTAGATCCCCCTTCTAGATTAATTTGTACATTTTTCGGTAGAAAAATGTCCTGGCCGAAGGCCGATTCTTCCAACATTACAGGCTCACTATCGTTCGCCAGGGAAAACAATCGACACCTAAATAGCACGAAAGGTCTAAATAATCACGAAGAAATAGGGCGAAAGGTCCTAAAATCGACTAACTAATGGGGCAAACATCTTAACATCTGAAAACTAATGGGGCTAAACATGAGGAAGAAAGTGGTCAAGAAAACCGGCCCATCCCCCCTTAAATACTACACTCACGACCATATCAGATGCCTCACTTTCACTTACTCAAGTTTTGCATAATTGCATATGATGAGCAAAACATTCTATATCTAAATTAGATAGTTGTGATTAAAAGATAAATTATATAAACTATTCTATATTAGTTATCTTTTTATTATATAGTATAATTTAATCCATTTTAATTTGTGACTTTATCATGACAACATAAGATTGTTTGTGTGTTTACATTAATCTAGAACAAATAATATGCACCATCATAATTTCTTGATTCTCGGTCTTCAATTCCATCTTCATCTTCAATTCCATGCCATAACACACACACACACACACACACACA
The DNA here is from genome assembly GCA_037953745.1 of Lithodes maja. Classification (NCBI taxonomy): domain Eukaryota; kingdom Metazoa; phylum Arthropoda; class Malacostraca; order Decapoda; family Lithodidae; genus Lithodes; species Lithodes maja. The sequence continues at coordinate 23,382 of JBAKBP010000271.1, read as the reverse complement.
CACACACACACACACAGTGTGCACACAAATACCTCGTTTCTTTCGCCTCAGGACTTCAACACTAATTAACAAAAGGAGCAGTGTAATTTTTTGACCCACATGTAATTAATTTTCAAATTAACTCTTTGAAATCTGAAGTTCATCTTGCAACACAGTTACTACTATTACTACTACTGCTACTGCTACTACTAATGATAATAGTAATATTATCAATAAAAAGAATAAATAAACTAAATAATAGAAGCAGTGTCCTTCAAAAAATACTATCTTTAATACAATAGGCGGGTGAAAAAACTTGATTGCACTTATTCAAATATTTATGATATTCGTAATATTCAAGCAATTGAAACCCTACAACCGTTCAAATGGGTGTCAATTTCCGAGTATAAATATTCAGCTGGCATGCATATGTAATAATATGTGTTATTATACAGTAACATTGCAGTTTACCGTAACCCGCTCACCAGAAGCCCCCCCCCCCCCCTCCAGCACACACACACACACACACACAAACACACACATATATTGTGCAAGAGAAGTGCGACAGACATCCGTGTTCATATTAATAATTGTTTCCATCACATCTGGCTACCAGCCAAATAATGAATAATATATTACTGTATAATAGTATTGGTAATATTGTTGTTATTATTATAATACACACATTCAAACGCTACATTCGCACAAACACAATGGAGCTATCACAAACATCCAAACACACTGATCCACATACATAGGTTCGTAAATACAGGCACTCACAAACATTCAGGATTATAATTATAGAATATGTAATATATCCAAGAGACCATAAACACATCGACACCGAAATAGGACGAAAGTTTTTAACATGGCCAAACTAATGGGATGAATGTCTTAAAATCTCTAAACTAATGGGGCTAAACATGAGGAGGGATGATGATGATATATCAGGAATTGTCGATGTTCATACTGTCCTACATATAGAGATGAATAGAACATTTTGTGTATGCCAATGCAACACAATATACTGAAACAACAAAATGGTAGGGATAGGTAAAGGAATGCTGAGAGAGGTAGAGGAAAGGAAGAAGAGGTGGAGGGAGGAAGGGAGAGATAGAGGGAGTTACATTACAAATAGAAAATAAATGTATATTCTGTAATGCTAATATAATAGATAACTTTCATGATATCCATTAATTATTCACGTATCATAATTATTTTTGAAATAGATCCCAGTTTATTTTTTATTTTTTTGTTTCCTATGTGATTGAGGGAGGCAAAAGGCAGAACTGCCTATAGCGAGTGCCTCCCCCGTAGTTGAAAGTGACAGGGCCAAAATCAGGGGACGTTCGAGCCAAAATGCCTGGACACACAGAGTTTGAAGCAATTCAAGTCATAGGAAGAGGGAAAGACTAATTCTGGGAGAGAGTTCCAGAGCTCAGCTGTTGAGTAGAAGAAAGTTTGAGAGTAACGTTTCACTCTCGGGTTGGAGAGTTGCACAGAGTAGGGGTGGGATTGAGTTGCAAGACGGGTACCACGTGCCCTACGTAAAGGAGGTGGTATACACTGGGAAAGCTCTGAGGAACACTGATTATTATAGTAAATTAGTAGCGATAGAATAGCGAGAGAGATGCAACATTGCGGCGGAGAGAGAGAGATTGCAGAGAGTTGGTGAGTGGACGGGAGTTAATGATACGAAAGGCCTTCCTTTCAACTTTGTCTAGGAGAGCGGTGTGAGAGGAACCTCCCCACACATGTGAACAATACTCAATACAAGGACGCACTATGCCCCTGTACAGAGCAGGAAGCTGTGCAGGGGAAAAGAACCCCCTAAGGCGGTTGAGCACACCCAGCTTCTGGGAGGCTGCCTTAGCAAGACTGGTAATATGGTCCTTCCAACTGAGAGCAGAAGAAAAAGAGACACCAAGAATATTGAGAGAAGATGAAGAATTGATTTTTGTATTATTAAAGAATAAGGGATAGTCCGCTGGGGGTTCCTTACGGGTAGATAGATGGACAAATTGGGTTTGGGAAGCATTAAAGGTAACAAGGTTTTCTCAGGCCCCAATTGGAGATAGTATTTAATCAGAATTTAAGAGTTCTATGGCTTCATTAAGTTTGTCATTGAGGGATTGCTGGCTGGGGCGTTCTGAAAAACTAATGGAGTAGTGTAAGGTTGAGTCGTCTGCGTATGAAGGGATGGGAATTGAGGTACAGTTGAGATCATTTATAAAAATTAGAAAGAGAATAGGAGATAGGACAGAGCCCTGAGGAACACCGGAATTTATAGGGTGAGGAAGTGAACGATGGCCGTCCACAACCGCGGCTATGGAACGGCCGGAAAGGAAATTAGAGACAAAGGCACAGATGGAGGGATAGAAACCGAAGGAGGGTAGTTTAGAAATTAAAGATTTGTGCCAGACTCTACCGAAGGCTTTCGATATGTCTAGTGCAATAGAAAAAGTCTCACCACCTTACAAGAGAAACCTAGACTAAACATTCGTATTGCTACAATGTTTATGGTGAATATAAAAACAGTGACATAGGCAGAATAACTAAGGTTATTTCAAACTAATTATTCATCCTTGCATTATCATACTGATAACAATACTACAACAATACGCCAGTCATCAATTATCTACCAATTCAATACCGGTAACGTCATTGTCATCATATTCTGGCAACTATTAGACGAATATATTCAGCTTAGGAAGAATCTGTGGTTGCCAAAATGGATTTAATGAGATAGTATGTAGCCTTTTCATTGCTAGAGATACTTCCTAAGCTGAATATAGTCATAGTATATAATACAGTGTATAGAGTCATATCATAATATAGTCATAAATATACACATCTAATAGTTGTCAGCGTGTAAGGAAAAGGACGTCGCCGGTACACTCGGATGCCATAGTCTCTAGCCCACTCGTAAGCATTCGTGGACCCTTTGTTTTTCTTTATGCAATTATAACTACCTGGATTGAATTTTGGATATATTTTACTTTACAATAATTAGTATATATAGTTTTGCAGTTGATGTATAGAAAATTATACTCATAGATAAGTTTCCAGAGATATACTTCCATAAATAGAAATAAATGAAGTCCACGAATATTTATGAGTGGGCTAGAGACTATGGCATCAGACTGTACATAATGGGCTAAACAGCTATTGTACTTCGCTCCTTGTGTTTACCGTCAGTACGAACAATGCGTTGCTGGTTTATAGAGCAGTGCGTTTCACCACCGCCACAATTTAATTCTTCAGCCTCAATCAATCATCGAAGTATTATTTTTCTTTAGATGAAAGTGAGATCCTTTTGAGAGTGGTTGATTTTTTTTTTAACGAATGAAAAAGTTGGAGATGAAAGACAGGGACTGTTCCAATATTTGTATAACATATAATATTCACTCCCTTCAGTCATTCTCCTACACGTACACGTGCAGATTGTAAATACCAAAATATATAAATATATATATACGGTATATATATATATATATATATATATATATATATATATATATATATATATATATATAGATAGATAGATAGATAGATAGATATATATATATATATATATATATATCGACCGTATAATTATGTCATCCTTGAAGGTAAACAAATGCACCGCATGTACAGAATGAGTATGCTTAACATAAACAATCCTACATTATTGCACGTGATTGTGTCAGGGTATATTGGTATACTGTAGTCATGGTCCATAAAAAGGTTGACGAATGTGTTCAATAAATGTCCCCGCACGCCGCGCAGACCGCACACTGAAGCAATACGTTTACAACAGAATACTAGTTCACTATAAAATATCTATTATTGACAATATCAATTTAGACAATGAAAATATACAGTTGTGTGTATAAAAAACGAAAATTTACAAGCACTAATATTTCTGTAGGAGACATAACAAATGTCCACTAACTCTAGGTTCCTATTTACTTTTAGGTCAACAGAGGCATAATGTGTAAGGAGACTGCCCATCCGTCTCCCCTCGCCCGGAAATCAAACTGAGGCCTTTCGATTGCGAGTCGAAGGCACTACCATTACGCCATAGGTCATTCATAGCATTCAAGGACACAACATATATGTCACATTTATATAATCACATTTGCTTCCACAATTTCCTAAATAAAGGTACCATTCACTACAAATCAACCAAGCGCTATGATATATTAACCCCTTCTGTACCGCGACGTCTTTCTAATATTATTCTAGCTATATTTAGATGATTTTGTCAAGCCTAAGAAGGATCTGTGGTAGTAAAAAGGGTCAAGAGAGATAGTTCGTAGCCTGTTGGTTGCTGGAGGGCTTGGAGGCCCTTTTGAAACTGAATAAAATCGTATAATAGTAGACAGAATAAAGCTAAAAGAGCGTCGCCAGTACGGAAGGGGTTAATCGCAAACACCTTCATGTACTTGAGCGCAAAAAAACTATCTATTTTCTGATAAAAGGAAACATTGCATAATCTACAGGTGTTCAACTTTTAATGATAAACAGTATTTTCGAGCTTATGCATTTCTATGTTGACATATATAAACAAAATCTACATTATTGCGCGTTATCCTGTCTGGGAAATATATTGATATAGTCAGGGTAAAGAGAAAATGGTTGCTAAATATCCACTATAAATATCCCTATACACAGTCCGCACACTGTGGAACAATATAGAGTACGTGTATACTTAAAAACAATAGTAATTAATTCTACTAAAAACGTAGCATAATGGTTAACCAAACGTTATTTGTAAGAAAAAAAAGGGATTATTTTCGTTTAGCTTAAAATAACTCGTACCCACCTTCCTCCCCCATGACAGTCACCACACACACACACACACACACACACACACACACACACACACACACACACACACACACACACACACAGAGCCCGTAGCCTAGTAGGTAGAGCTCTCGTCTCACACACGAGGGGTCGGGGGTTCAATCCCCGGCCGGGCGGAGACAAATTGGGCTGTCTCCTTTCATGTGTTAGCCTCAGTTCACCTAGCTGTAAATAGGTACCTGGAATAAGTGGACGACGTTGTGACGTCCCATCTGGGGTTGGCAAAAATGGTACAAGGCGAGATGGGTATCATATGGTTCACCTAAGCTGATGGCTACCTAAGCCTTCGGGCGAGACGGTACCGTCTATAGTGAGAATGGTACCATACAGATCCACCGTAAGCCTTCGTTTCCGATGTCGCCAATTGGCTAAAAATACAGACTACACACACATCCACAGCCATTCCAACGATACATATAACACCTACACATATAGGAGGCGGGAAATAACGAGCATGCTCACTCCCGCAATACAACTAAAGTACACACACACACACACACACACACACACACACACACACACACACACACACACACACACACACACACACATATGCAAGGACTGAAAAACACATCAGTCAACTTTGACATTAGCTGAGCTCATCCTTCCTACCATAAACCAAACCCCACCAACCCTGAGAGCCTTACACACACACACACACACACACACACTCTCACACACATACACACCACAGACACACACACACACATATACACACACACAGAACATATGCAATGACTGAAAAACACATCAGTCAACTTTGACATTACCTGAGCTCATCCTTCCTCCCATAAACCAAACCCTACCAACCCTGAGAGCCTTTCACACACACACACACACACACACACACACACACACACACACACACACACACACACACACACACACACACACACACACACACACACACACACACACACACACACACACACACACACACACACACACACACACACACACACCATAAATGACTATATAACTTCTGGCCCAGTTGGAACAGTTTAGTCAGGAAGTAAATTTCGCCCGCTAATTGCTGTAATTAATCTCGTTAATGTCCTTCTTTGTTTTCAAGAGTCCCTTCTCTGGAAAATTGAAGGACCAAAATTAATGGACCAAAATCTGTTTAATACAGGTATATTGTTAAGGGGAGATGGGTCGTTTTTCTAGATTCCTTTCTCCCTCATTTTTAGTCACATTATTTTTCAGATTTTAAGATGCTTGCCCCATTAGGTTGTCGATTTCATGACCTGTCGCCTAATTTGTTGTCAATATTAATACCTTTCGTGCTATTTAGGTATCGATTATTTTTCCTGGCGAACGATAGTGAGCCTGTAATTTTGGAAGAACAGGTCTCTGGCCGGGAAATTATTCTACCGAAGAATGTACAAATTATTCTAGAAGGGAGATCTAATGGAGGTTTTATTAAGTTTGATGGAGGTCTAGGGAAGACACTAGCAAAATAATACACCGATACATAAAAGAGCAAATAAATAAGCCCATCCCCCTTAAATAAATAAGCCCATCCCCCCTTAAATAAATAAGCCCATCCCCCCTTAAATAAATAAGCCCATCCCCCCTTAAATAAATAAGCCCATCCCCCCTTAAATAAATAAGCCCATTCCCCCTTAAATAAGCCCATCCCCCCTTAAATAAATAAGCCCATCCCCCCTTAAATAAATAAGCCCATCCCCCCTTAAATAAATAAGCCCATCCCCCCTTAAATAAATAAGCCCATCCCCCCTTAAATAAATAAGCCCATCCCCCCTTAAATAAATAAGCCCATCCCCCCCTTAAATAAATAAGCCCACCCCCCTTAAATAAATAAGCCCATCCCCCCTTAAACTCTCTCAACAAAAATGTCGACATACAATGGTATACGAACTTTGACATGGTTAAGGAAATCAGTGGCATCTATGTGTTGATGTATTTGTGCGTGTTTGTTGTTTTGTCTGAGAGTGTGTAAGGGGAGCAAATAAACAGCAAGGGGTCAAGTTAAATATATGTGTACTAATAGGCGGGGTCACTGTTAGCTGTAAGGTGTGTGTGTGTGTGTGTGTGTGCGTTTGTGTATGTGTGTGTCATTACCATACAGGAACCTTGGTGAATACACTGTAATACAAAGTTGATATACTGTATATACAGATTGAGTGACAGTAAGGGACGGGTTACATTCTGGGATCTTATGGATGCTGGTATCTGCCACCTGTACTTTGGGGGAAGGTCTATCTATCGGTTTACTCATGCCCACTCCCCACTTTTTTTTTTTTTTTTTTTTTAAGAGCCCGAACAGGGATAAGAAAAAAAAAGGAGGTAAGGAAGGGATATACACCTGCAATACAATCCAGGGCATACTGCACCTGCAAAACAATAAGGTTGATGGTGATCTAGGGACCATACTAAAAACCTCACCTTAACGCTATTCTAGATGTTTGTGCATCACTGTTTACTGCAACAACAAAACACTATCGGGATATACACCTGCAATACTATTCAGGATATACTGCACCAATACTATCTATTTATCTATTGACCGAAGCCTAACTCCTGTTGAGGGTGGCCATACACAAAACGCCCCAAGTGGACCTATTCCCCATGAGGACAATCAGTGCCAGTTTATAAAAGACTTACAGGACTGAACACTCAACTCAGAAGCCTTCTATGCATTTTTAGCACATTTTCTACAGTGGTTAGGCGGCTAGTTCATCCACCAACCTGCTTCACCCTTAGGTAAGCAGTAAGGTTTTATTTAAGGTTGTCTCCCTTAGGTGGATTGCCGATCAAGGCTGACAAGTCCCATCCACCCGGATGGGACCAAATAGCAAATATACAAAAATAAAAACTACACAAAAATACCTACATCGCACAACGTAGTACCTCAAAGCTACACAACACGATACAATATAAATCCCCGCAATAAGGTACGCTACACAGGAACACAGTAGTACATCCACAAAGCCCCTAGGCATCTACCTATATATTTGAGGATGTATAATGTCGATTAGGCTTCGCATGCGCATTTCGTTAGCTAATGTACTGCACAATTGTCAAAAATGCCAAAGTTGAAAGCCATGCCCTAAGTGCAAAATAATGCGCTTAGAATTAAAACAAAATTTTTGCTACTGACCTACGCTCAGCCTGAGCAATCCTAAGGTGTATGCAACTCAATTTCGTCGGTCGTGATTTGACCGCTCGAAAAGTGAAAAAGTCCACCTGTCGAAATATCGCGTTTGCGAAGCGTCTCCAAAAATGACTTTGGCCGTTAATTTTTACTTGGGAGATAGTGCCGAGTAGAAAAGTGCAAAAAAGAACGAAAATATATATTTGTTATACTGAGAAACAAGCCTTATCCGAGTTAGCGCAAACGTCAGTTTTGAGCAGCGCCTCCATCGGAGTATGAATGAATCGCTTCTGCTGCAGTTTTTTGCCGGCTTTCGTGTAGCTTGTAACATTAGAATACTCTGGTCAACCCTTTTCAGCTTGAGAAGGACATCTACCTATATATTTGAGGATGTATAATGTCGATTAGGCTTTGCATACGCATTTCGTTAGCTAATGTACTGTACAATTGTCAAATATGCCAAACTTGTAAGGCCTGCCCTAGGTGCAAATGTGCTTAGAATTAAAAAATATTTTTGCTACTGATCTACGCTCAGCCTGAGCAATCCTAAGGTGTATGCAACTCAATTTCGTCGGTCGTGATTTGACTGCTCAAAAAGTGAAAAAGTCCACAGGGTCGTACCTGTCGAACTATCGCGTTTGAGAAGCGTCTCCAAAAATTACTTTGGCCGTTAATTATTATTTGGGAAATAGTGCCGAGTAGAAAAGTGCAAAAGAGAACGAAAATATATATTTGGTATACTGAGAAACAAGCATTATCCGAGTTTGCGTAAACGTCAGTTTTGCGCAGGGCCTCCATCGGAGTTTCAATGAATCGCTTCTGCTGCGGTTCCTGTCTGTTTTCGTGTAGCTTGTAACATTAGAATACTCTGGTCAACCCTTTTCAGCTTGAGAAGGACATCTACCTATATATTTGAGGATGTATAACTTCGATTAGGCTTCGCATGCGCATTTTGTTAGCTAATGTACTGCACAATTGTCAAAAATGCCAAACTTGTAAGGCCTGCCCTAGGTGCAAATGTGCTTAGAATTAAAAAATATTTTTGCTACTGACCTACGCTCAGCCTGAGCAATCCTAAGGTATATGCAACTCAATTTCGTCTGTCGTGATTTGACCGCTCAAAAAGTGAAAAAGTCCACAGGGTCGTACTTGTCGAAATATCGCGTTTGCGAAGCGTCTCCTAAAATTACTTTGGCCTTTAATTATTACTTGGGAGATAGTGCCGAGTAGAAAAGTGCAAAAAAGAACGAAAATATATATTTGGTATACTGAGAAACGAGCTTTATCAGAGTTAGCGTAAACGTCAGTTTTGAGCAGCGCCTCCATAGGAGTATAAATGAATCGCTTCTGCTGCGGTTTTCTGCCTGCTTTCGTGTAGCTTGTAACATTAGAATACTCTGGTCAACCCTTTTCAGCTTGAGAAGGACATCTACCTATATGTTTGAGGATGAATAATGTCGATTAGGCTTTGCATACGCATTTCGTTAGCGAATGTACTGTACAATTGTCAAATATGCCAAACTTGTAAGCCCTGCCCTAGGTGCAAATGTGCTTAGAATTAAAAAATATGTTTGCTACTGACCTATGCTCAGCCTGAGCAATCCTAAGGTGTATGCAACTCAATTTCGTCGGTCGTGATTTCACTGCTCAAAAAGTGAAAAAATCCATCCTGTCGAAATATCGCATTTGCGAAGCGTCTCCTAAAATTACTTTGGCCGTTAATTTTTACTTGGGAGATAGTGCCGAGTAGAAAAGTGCAAAAAAGAACGAAAATATATATTTGGTATACTGAGAAACAAGCCTTATCCGAGTTAGCGTAAACGTCAGTTTTGTGCAGGGCCTCCATCGGAGTTTCAATGAATCGCTTGAATCGCTTCTGCTGCGGTTCCTGTCTGTTTTCGTGTAGCTTGTAACATTAGAATACTCTGGTCAACCCTTTTCAGCTTGAGAAGGACATCTACCTATATATTTGAGGATGTATAACTTCGATTAGGCTTCGCATGCGCATTTTGTTAGCTAATGTACTGCACAATTGTCAAAAATGCCAAACTTGTAAGGCCTGCCCTAGGTGCAAATGTGCTTAGAATTAAAAAATATTTTTGCTACTGACCTACGCTCAGCCTGAGCAATCCTAAGGTATATGCAACTCAATTTCGTCTGTCGTGATTTGACCGCTCAAAAAATGAAAAAGTCCACAGGGTCGTACTTGTCGAAATATCGCGTTTGCGAAGCGTCTCCTAAAATTACTTTGGCCTTTAATTATTACTTGGGAGATAGTGCCGAGTAGAAAAGTGCAAAAAAGAACGAAAATATATATTTGGTATACTGAGAAACAAGCTTTATCAGAGTTAGCGTAAACGTCAGTTTTGAGCAGCGCCTCCATAGGAGTATAAATGAATCGCTTCTGCTGCGGTTTTCTGCCTGCTTTCGTGTAGCTTGTAACATTAGAATACTCTGGTCAACCCTTTTCAGCTTGAGAAGGACATCTACCTATATGTTTGAGGATGAATAATGTCGATTAGGCTTTGCATACGCATTTCGTTAGCGAATGTACTGTACAATTGTCAAATATGCCAAACTTGTAAGCCCTGCCCTAGGTGCAAATGTGCTTAGAATTAAAAAATATGTTTGCTACTGACCTATGCTCAGCCTGAGCAATCCTAAGGTGTATGCAACTCAATTTCGTCGGTCGTGATTTCACTGCTCAAAAAGTGAAAAAATCCATCCTGTCGAAATATCGCATTTGCGAAGCGTCTCCTAAAATTACTTTGGCCTTTAATTATTACTTGGGAGATAGTGCCGAGTAGAAAAGTGCAAAAAAGAACGAAAATATATATTTGGTATACTGAGAAACAAGCCTTATCCGAGTTAGCGTAAACGTCAGTTTTGTGCAGGGCCTCCATCGGAGTTTCAATGAATCGCTTCTGCTGCGGTTTTCTGCCTGGTTTCGTGTTTCATCATACTGTACTCAAATGGAATGAATATTCCTTTTATTAATTTCATCAACATTATTTCATTCATAGTTACATAGTTTCTGTAATTTAATTTGTTTTGTCTCAGATATATGGAGAGAGCCTTTTGCTTTACAGTTTTGTTGTTGTTACCACTGTAATAGTATGTGGTTATGAACCATTACAATTAAACCCATATCATCTCGTTTGTATCAATTGGTCTGTGTATCTACGTATGTAGCTCTTGGTAACTATATTTCGCAATTCCTTGCAATGTATTATATTCTATTATAATAAATCTCAACCTACTTTCCTCCTACATAGACACCTATCCCATAGATCGCTTCTTCTCAAATTCTTGACTATATTATGTCCACATTTATGTAGTAATATAGTTTGAATTATAGTTATCCAACTGACCTATATACACATATATAGAATACAAGTATACTAGATAGACTATTCGCCCTTTTGAACCTGTATTACCACAAGACAAAAACGAAGCACATACACTACCACAACACAAAACAATATCACAACACACTACCATAACATATCACAACACACTACCATAACATATCACAACAATATCACAACACACTACCATAACATATCACAACACACTACCATAACATATCACAACACACTACCATAACATATCACAACAATATCACAACACACTACCATAACATATCACAACACACTACCATAACATATCACAACAATATCACAACACACTACCATAACATATCACAACACACTACCATAACATATCACAACACACTACCATAACATATCACAACACACTACCATAACATATCACAACAATATCACAACACCCTACCATAACATATCACAACACACTACCATAACATATCACAACACACTACCATAACATATCACAACACACTACCATAACATATCACAACACACTACCATAACATATCACAACACACTACCATAACATATCACAACACACTACCATAACATATCACAACACACTACCATAACATATCACAACACACTACCATAACATATCACAACTCACTACCATAACATATCACAACACACTACCATAACATATCACAACACACTACCATAACATATCACAACACACTACCATAACATATCACAACACACTACCATAACATATCACAACACACTACCATAACATATCACAACACACTACCATAACATATCACAACACACTACCATAACATATCACAACACACTACCATAACATATCACAACACACTACCATAACATATCACAACACACTACCATAACATATCACAACACACTACCATAACATATCACAACACACTACCATATCACAACACACTACCATAACATATCACAACACACTACCATAACATATCACAACACACTACCATAACATATCACAACACACTACCATATCACAACACACTACCATAACATATCACAACACACTACCATAACATATCACAACACACTACCATAACATATCACAACACACTACCATAACATATCACAACACACTACCATAACATATCACAACACACTACCATAACATATCACAACACACTGCCATAACATACTTTCTGGGGAAACAACGAGCAACACTGCTGACCCCTGACTCCAGTGTTTGTGTCACTCGTAAGGGGATAGTTTTATTTTATTAGTTTTATTTTTTTGCCTGGACCTCCTTTTCCTTCATGATTAGCTCAGTTAGATTTTGTGTGTATGTTAAGACGTTTACCCCATCAATTTGGCCATGTTAATACTGTTCGCCCATTTATTTGTCATTTCTAAGAACTTTCGTGCCATTTATTTGTCATTTCTAAGAACTTTCGTGCCATTTAAGTATACATTTTTTCCTGTCGAGCGCCAGCAAGCCTGCAATCACTAAATTTTTACCGAAAAATATTCAAAATTATCTCGAAAGAGATCTTGTGGTATTATGTTATTTAGCTTGATGTCAGAGAGAGAAAAAAAAAACTTCATACAGCGGGGATTGGTGTGTGTGTTTGTTTGTATGTGGCCGGTAATGTAGAGGGATGTTAATCATGGGTGATAGTACAGTTTGTAACATAATTTTGAACATGGGCAGATGATGGGGAGGGGACAAGTATAATACGAGGTGAAAAAAACAAGACTAATGTGATGAATTCTAAAAGGACTAGAGAAAGAAACTCTCGCAGACACAGCTTACACCCCCCCCCTCCCCCATACACACGTGAGCAGAGGCAGAGGGATGACACTTGATTATTTTTGTGCATGCTAAAAACTATGGAAACAGAAAATAGGAATACCAAGGAGGATTGTATAGCGTATAATAAATGGACTAACTTTATTTATAAACTATATTTATTATCAGCAGTATTACATTGTACCAACGCATAGCTAATTAAACTTATCGCATCATAGGTGAATGTGCAGTAAGAGGGTGCACAGAAAACATATTATAACGAAAATTCCTAGAAATAATGAATCGAGGAAAA
>JBAKBP010000271.1:0-5000 GCA_037953745.1 Lithodes maja | reverse complement strand
AAACATAAATATATTTGGCATGTTGTGGTTATAATTGTAAAAAATAACTTGGCATAAAAAGAAAATTAAGATCGTGTGGCAAGAAGGATACCGACAGTGCATCTTTACTTGGATTATACATTTCCAAAAGGTCAAACACGCTCGTCTCGGAGGTGTTGTAATTCATCTGCTCTCCCTTGCCTCCGTTTTCTATGATAAACTGATTAGAAAATGTAAGAAGGAAATGGAAAGGGATACATTAACCCCTTCTGTACCGGAGACGTCTTTTAACTTTATTCTGGCTACTATTAGACGATTTTATTCAGTTTCAAAAGGGCCTCCAGCAATTAATAGGCTTCAAACTATCTCAATTAACCCTTTTTACTACCACAGATCCTTCTTCAGCTGCACAAAATCGTCTAAATATAGGTAGAATAAAAGGAAAAAGACATCACCGGTATGGAAGGGGTTAAGTAATGATAGGAAATACATTATAATGTTTTGTGTTGGTCTCCGGTGTTGCGTATCATATTATATTATTGTTGGAATCATTATATATATTATTGTTGGAATCATTATATATATTATTGTTGGAATCATTATATATATTATTGTTGGAATAATTATATATATTATTGTTGGAATCATTATATATATTATTGTTGGAATCATTATATATATTATTGTTGGAATCATTATATATATTATTGTTGGAATCATTATATATATTATTGTTGGAATCATTATATATATTATTGTTGGAATCATTATATATATTATTGTTGGAATCATTATATATATTATTGCTGGAATCATTATATATATTATTGTTGGAATCATTATATATATTATTGTTGGAATCATTATATATATTATTGTTGGAATCATTATATATATTATTGTTGGAATCATTATATATATTATTGTTGGAATAATTATATATATTATTGTTGGAATCATTATATATATTATTGTTGGAATCATTATATATATTATTGTTGGAATCATTATATATATATTATTGTTGGAATCATTATATATATTTCCAATTATTATCATTATTATTATTAGGGCTGTTTCCAATATGTGGGTTTTGTTTATGAATCTAGAGCTTTTCGTCTCACTCATTGCGTGTTTTATATATAACATATACACATATTGTAGACATGCATACGCACAGTCGCGCTAATAAGTGATGTCTCAGCACCAAGTAGGTTTTGTTCAATAATTGGTAACAGCAATATCTAAGCTTCATTTCCTCATATCGAGGGGAATATCATTATAAACATCTTCCTACACTTACCAGCCCTATTCAACATATAACAGACATTAATACAGCACAGAGCAAGCCAAAAGTAATGACAGCTGGGACATGATTTATTAGCGCGACTGTACAAGATAGTACACCACCTTATGTATCTCACAGATTACTTTTGAATATAAATTGACTATAACGTTTATACAACAAAATAAAAATGCCATCTGTTTAAAGGGAGGATTTGTCTCATACTATTTTTGTTCTCTCTCTCTCACACATCCTCTCTCTCTCTCTCTCTCTCACAAACACACATTTTCTCTCTCTCTCTCTCTCTCTCTCTCTCTCTCTCTCACACACACACACACACACACACACACACACATATTTTGTTCTCTCTCTCTCTCTCTCACACATCCCCCCCCCTCTCTCTCTCTCTCTCACAAACACACATTTTCTCTCTCTCTCTCACACACACACACATTCTCTTTCTCTCTCACACACACACACACATTCTCTCTCTCTCTCACACACACATTCTCTCACTCTCTCACACACACACACACATTCTCTCTCTCACACAGTCTCTCTCTCTCTCCCTCCCTCATACACACACATATATACACACATTATCTCTCTCTCTCACTCACTCACTCTCTCTCTCTCCCTCTCTCACACATACACACACACTCTCCCATCATGTTATCAGCACCAGGCCTCACCACCACTTTCCACACTAAGATAACCACAACACTGCAACATTTCAACCTCACTTTTCCTACGCTAGACTCAGACTATTATGTTCACTATATAAGAATTGTATTTATTTGGGGATAGTTTATTTCACTGACAATATAAGACATTAATATACAAGATGCAATAGAATAAAACTACATTATTATTATGTTACACATCATACTCTCATAACAAACTATATTATATATTACATAGTGCCTATCCCTTCAGTCCACTCTGGTTGATTGCACTCTTATATCTAAATTAGTGTCTTATCAACAATGTCAACAAAATGTCTTAGCTTCGTTTTTCAAAATATATTAATCACAATATTATTATTATTATTGCAGCACTCTCAGAAACACTAAATATTAATTCATTAAAGGATGCGACACATGTTCTGAGTACATTTGTTGAAACACACACACACACACACCATACTCCATGCCACCAATAAAACGGATCACACCTTTCACGAGATCCTTGAGAAGATGGAGAGAGCAAAACATGTTTTGATATTCCCACCTGGGACGTATTGGCTGCATCACTTACCAGTTTGACATTAAATATTTTAACTTATAATACAGCAGTTATGTATACAGTGGATGAGATGTGATTTGTATGAATAAACAGACTCTTAAGAGGTTTTACTGGTCGAAGGCAACGGGACTCTTAAGATCCAAGGCCTAAACAAAAAGAACTTTTAAAAGATCCCAGTAGCACTCAAAACAAAGGAATATGTGATTAAGTGAGATAATTCCTCTCCATACCTACTATCACTCCTCCACATGTGTCCATACCTCCCCCCCCTTCCATTATCACCTATTTTTCCTTTTAGTCCCTTGTTTATCGGTTTACTTTCCGTGCCAATGTCACTCACCTGGTTTCAAGGTCGAAGGGGAGGCATATAGAGATCGTAGTAAGAGAGAGACTCCACTTGCAAGATGTTAGTGTGGATCGATAAGTGAGAGGGGGAGAGTGTGCGCCGCGCCGGCTCTCCTCTCATGAATGAACCGGTCGGCAATACTTCATCTTTTTCACCCCCCAAATACTATTCCCACTTGTTTTATTGCTGTTGCATGTTAATATCTTCATATTAAACGTAAAATAGACGCATATGAATAAGTAATAACGATATTTATCAGATAATGACTATTTTCGTCAGGAATGAGCCTCAATACGTTCGCCTGGCGGGCACTTTCAAATACCATAGCTTCGCAGTTTAAGGGTTAAATGACCACAACTGTGTACGCGGTAAAACACTATCATTCCACAGGGGGTCCGATGCCTTCCGTAAACATTAACCCCTACTCTAACGTATTTTGTATTTTATTCTAGCTATATTTAGAAGATTTTGTGCAGCTTAAGAAGGATCCGTGGTAGTAAAAAGAGTCAAATGAGATACTTGAGAGGCTTGAGGCCCCGCTTAAACTGAATAAAATCGTCTAATAGCAGCCAGAATAAAGTTAAAAGGACGGCACCGGTACTGAAAGGGTTAAACATCTGCTGATGTTGTGGTAGGCTTGGCAGGGATAAGTCGGCCACTATAACATGTCACTGTCTTTCGTTCCGTGGCGTCATATTGTTTCGTGTGTACTGTGCAGCCATACTATGTTTTTACTTTAGTACATGGACTCTTGTGTCAAAATTGTACTAATCTTATGGGGTATATGTGCGTTTATGTGTTACTCAGTTACTTGTTCGTCAAGGGGAATCCACGCAATGCGAGCTAAGCTCATTATTATCGCGCCTCCTTAACTGGGAATGTATTGCGTGAAATGCATGTTAAGTGTTTTATGTACTGTTGGAATGGCTGTGGATGTGTGTGTAGTCTGTATTTAGCCAATTGGAGAAATCGGACACGAAGGCTTAGGGTGGATCTGTATGGTACCATTCTCACTATAGACGGTACCGTCTCGCCCGAAGGCTTAGGTAGCCATCAGCTTAGGTGAACCATATGATACCCATCTCGCCTTGTACCATTTTGCCAACCCCAGATGGGACGTCACAACGTCGTCCACTTATTCCAGGTACCTATTTACAGCTAGGTGAACTGAGGCTAACACATGAAAGGAGACAAGCCCAATTTGTCTCCGCCCGGCCGGGGATTTGAACCCCCGACCCCTCGTGTGTGAGACGAGAGCTCTACCTACTAGGCTACGGGCTGTGTGTGTGTGTGTGTGTGTGTGTGTGTGTGTGTGCTTTATAATGTTATTCTCAATTTTAAATACTTTTTTTTTTTTTTTTTTTTTCTATATTCCAACTACTCCCTCTCGGGCATAGGCTGAGAGCCTGTACATTCCACCGCTCAACACGGTGAAGCCCGTGAGGTCTTGTTCCAGTCTGGGGAGTGAGACATGTGAAGCATCCATCATGGCTCGAAGCAGCTCCATCTCTGAAGCGGCTGGTTGCTTCGCTCAAGTGCTTCACCGTCTCACCCTCCAGACTCAGACCCTCACTCGTAGAACGCCACCTATTGAGCAGTGAACTCACTAGGCATTGTCCCCCTGTAACATATTTTTGAATATGGGAATATTCATACAGTGTTATTTAATCAGGGAACAATGAGGGTATTTTTTTGGCATTTCGGTGGGCTTTGTGGTAATGCACTGATACTAGGTACAGCACAAATTCAATCCCAATAATATCTTCCCATTGACATATCGGGATTTGAACCCGGGTCCATTGGATTACCAATCCAGTGGCATGACCACTCCACCACACCTCCCCACTTAATCATATCTTTCCTGAAAACATATTCCCCCTTTCTCCGCCCATCTCTTCTTGGTGATATTTTTCAACCATTAGCCATAATTTCCATCAGATCTCTTTTATTTCCAGTAATTGCAATTTTACATATTGCCCTACAAGATATCCCTGTTCCATCCTGTATCCATAGTAGGTCAAGATATCTAGCTGTGCCTATATGCATCTAATTAATCTAACAGTAGCGATTAACACCTGGAGGAAAAGTACAGGAGTAGAGGAGGAGCCTCAGGGTACCTCCAGGAGCAAGCAGAAAGCGTGGGAT